>CABHPR010128358.1:518-17389 GCA_902168415.1 Peromyscus melanophrys | reverse complement strand
TGTGCTCAGGGTGTGGGTGTGCTCAGGGTGTGGGTGTGCTCAGGGTGGGGGTGTGCTGGTGGGGCTCAGAGCAACAACTGATTTCAACCCTCAGTGATCATCTCAGTCTGCTGTGTGCAGCTATAACAAAATACCCAAGGCTAGGTTTTGTAGAAAGTGAGCGCCTCATTGGCTGGTGATTCTGGTGTCTGGTAGGCAAGGCACAGCACTGGCATGCTGGGGAGGGCTTCTTGATTGTGTCACAACATGGCGGAGAAGTGAAAAAAGAACCCAGTGTGTTCAGAAGGGACAGAGCTGTGGGCAGCCTTGCTGCATATGACAGCTCCATCTTGTGATAGCTGGTTCAATACTGAAGGCTGAGCCCTTCTCAGATGAGCACCAGTGGAGATGGAGCCCCATGGCCTGATGACCTTCACTACGCTGGCCTGTCAAAGGTCCCAGTGCCTCAGCGTGTCACCTTGAGGACCAAGTCCTACCACTGGCATTCTGCTTTGACAGCCCTTGACCTTTGCTTCTGCTTTCCAGCTTGCCCCGTGGACCAAGCTGCTCTGGGGAGCCCTGTGTTTCTTGGTCGGTGCTGATGGCCGGAAGCAGGGAGGAGGGGAAGTAGAAGGACTAAGAGAGAACATCTAGTGGTTTGGTGAAGGAAACGGCTTGCTTTTGCTCAATGAGGAATGGCAGTGATTCTAGAAGTTCCCAGGGAGGGTGGGAAATCAGCAGAGAAAAGTTCCTGGGCTCTCAGTTCAGAGGGCATTGGTTGGAAAAACCTCTTCATAAGTTGCTGTGGAGCATCTCGTGACTTAAAAAAGCAGTGGAAGGCTGCTGTCTAGAACGCTGTGGCTGTCCAGAATCTTCTCCAATGAGCATCAGGAACTCTGGTGCCATGGTAGCCTGGGCAGAGGGTGGAGGACAGAGGGCAGAGGGCAGAGGGTAGAGAGTGGAAGGAGGGCAGAGGCAGGGGGTAGAGGGTTGCTGTGGAATAAATTTTTTGTACACTGTGAAGATGTATCTTTTTACCAAGGCACCTTCTAATTGGTTTAATAAAAGGCTAAATGGCCAATAGCTAGGCAGGTAGAGGTTAGGCAGGACTTAGGTGGGGAGGGCGGGGGAGAAGCAGGAGATGAACATGACATATTGAAAAAGGTACCACCATGTGGTAGGTCATAGATAAGAAATATGGGTTAATTTAAGTTGTAAGAGCTAGTTAGTAACAAGCCTAAGCAATTGGCCAAACATTTATAATTAATATTAAGTCTCTGTGTAGTTACTTGGGAGCTGACTGGCAGGACAAAGCTGACTGGTTGGACGGAAAACCTCTACCTATGGAGGGCAGAGGGCAGAGGCAGGGGTGGAGGGTGGAGAGCAGAGGCAGCGGTAGACTGATAGAGGGTGGAGGGCAGAGGCAAGGGTAGACTGGTAGAGGATGGAGAGCAGAGGCAGGGGTAAATTGGTAGAGGGTAGAGGTGGAGGGCAGAGGCAGGGGTAGATTGGTAGAGGGTGGAGGTGGAGGGCAGAGGCAGGGGTAGATTGGTAGAGGGTGGAGGGCAGAGACAGGGTAGATTGGTAGAGGGTGGAGGGCAGAGACTGGGTAGATTGGTAGAGGGTGGAGGACAGAGACAGGGGTAGATTGGTAGAGGGTGGAGGGTGGAGGACAGAGACAGGGGTAGATTGGTAGAGGGTGGAGGGCAGAGGCAGAAGACAGCTTAGATTGGCAACTGAATTCTGGAAGAGAAAGAAGATCCAGTAGAACAGATTTCCCTGGAGGAACCTGCCCTGGTGCCCTCCACTCCTTGCTGACCAGAGTCTGCCTTAGGGAGGGTCATCATCTGTGGATGAAGTTTAGGTCTTGAATGGAGAGGCCCTTCAGTGCAAGTCTGGCCTCTAGTGTGGTGCTGCTGAGAAGTGAGAGCCTAGTGGGAGGGAGGGCCTTAGGTCACGGGGAATGTACCTCCCTTCATGGTGTGTTATGTGAGCAGTTTGGGCTACCACATGCTCCCCACAGGCCAGCTCATCACCAACTGCAGCCTCCAGGATAGCCACTTCAGAGGACCCCTCTTTAGGAGTCAGTTTTGGGGCTTCCTGAAGAAACATTCTTTCTGAGGCAGAGTCTCTCTTGTGTCTACTCTACACCCATGCTTCCCATGACTCGCCAGTCGGTGCCTCCATCCCACTGTGGTTGCGGATGAGAGCAGCTATATCCAGCTTATTCTGTGGGCTCCAGGGGTGGAGCCCGGCTTGTCAGGCTTGCACTGCAAGCGCTTTACCTGCTGAGACATCTTGCCAGACTTCCTTTTCCTTTATAAGCTGGGCACCTCAGGAATTTTGTTGTAATGATGGGAGCTAACACATCTGGCTTCTATCTATGGCTGAACAAGGGGATATTCTTGTCCAGATGTCCACATGAGATGGCACAATGTTGTGAATGTTATGCCAGAATTCAGTCCCAGTCAGATGAGTCTCGGCAAGTCAGCCAACTCTGTGCCTCCAGGAGCCTTCTGGAAAGAGGAGCTGCTCTGCGAACAGTAATTCCTCATGACGTGGGAACTCATTCCAGTCCTTGGTGTTAAGTGGCAGCCGCAGTGCACCTTGGGCGATGGCTACGCTGTTATTTTAAGAGCTTCATTATGCCCTCAATTCCATGCCATGCACTTCATTCATTTGAAGTGTTTGATTCAACAGCCTTTGGAGAATTAATGGACCTGGGCATGAGCACCAGGATCAACTTCAGAACATTCTTTTTACCTCCTATAAATAAACCCTGACTTGACACCTGACCATCCCCAGCCCTTCCCGCCCTTATCCCAGCACCCAGAAGTGCAATTTCAACTGATGTCTCTGAGTGTGTCCTACACATATCTGCAGTTTCCCTGCCAAGGTCAGCTCTGGCCCTGTAAACGCAGGACTAGGGCATCAGTGACAAAAGACAGCTGCAGACCACAGGTCTCTGTTAGATTTCTAAAGGCAGACTGAGGGCCGGAAGAAAGAGAGCCTTGGTCTGACCTTAAGCTGGACCACGCTTATTCACACCTTTGTCACTAACACAGGCAGTTGGTCAACTACCTAGGCGAAGATGAGATGAGGTCTCTTACTGGGCCAGAAATGGCTTCCGTAGTCTGCAAGGGAAGCTGGGAAAGTGTAGTCTTTCAGTGGGAAACTCTCTGTCTCCATATGAGTTCAAAGCAAGCCAACAAGCAGTAAGTGTGTTGTGCCTTAAGGGCTTTCCTTGACAAATGCCCCTCCTAACTATCAGGAAAGCCAAGTTCAATTCAGTCCCCAGACACCTTACGCTCTGGTGGGAACTTGCCGCCTAGTGCAGGTGAGATCCAGCCAATAGCAGCCTCTGTGTCTTTCCACCCCAGCTCTGCCCCACACTAGGAAGGAACTCTGTGTAATCTGTGATACCCAAGCTTTGTCCTTACATCCTGGTAAGAGCAGCTATCCCTAGCCACGCCTCAGGGAAGGCACTGCCCAAACCTTGGGCATATTGTACCTAACAGTGTCTGGAAATAGCTTCAAGCCTCTAGGGATCTAGGATCAGTCCCCTAAAAACCGTGGTACATTTGTATTTGGGGATGATGTGAGACGTTTGTTCAACTAGCATTTTCCTCTGCTAATCCTAGAGATTCGGGGCTGGACGCCACTATGGCTACAGAAGTCATGGGTCACCTGCCCCACACCAGGACCAGCTGCAAAAAAATACCCTGCTGTTCCTCTGCCTTCAGGAAATCGCTGGTGACTCTTCTACAGTCCTGTGTGGTCCTATGTGGTCCTTCCCTTCCTTCCTCCCTTCCCATCCTTGGGACTTGTCTGTCTGTCCTGCTGTGACCTCTATTGCATGTTCTGCCTTCTGTTGTTGGACCACAGGGGGCTCAGGCCTTTCTTAGAAAACAGGACAGGTCTGATTCTAGGTCAAAGGCTGAAACTTGGACAAGTACTAGCTTGTAGGAACATGGAGTGGGAGACCCAGCCCCCACAGAGAGACAGACCTGGATCTGGGGATTGGCTCCTACCTCATGCTTGGATAACCTGAATTCCAAGAACCATTCCCTAGGATGAGTGAGGCAGCACACCCACATAATCCTAGCACTTGGGAGGATTAGGACCAGTCCTAGTGAAAGGTCATCCTCAGCTGTGTAGTGAGTTCAAGGCCAGTCTGGGTGACACGAAAACAAGATAAAATCAGAACCACTTCCTCACATGGCCTCCCCAGGCTTTTTTGGGGGGGCAGGGGTGGGTCAAAGCATATTTGCTCCAGAAGCCAAAAAGCAAAATAAAACAGCAGCTACAAAAAATGCATTCTCAGACTGCAGCCTAGGCCCTGGAGGAAGAGACTAGGTGACAGCCAGCTCTCTGTCCAATATGACCTTCAGGTGACTTCTGTGTGCATTTGAGGGCACTCTCACACTGATACCCCTGTTTACAGACATGGAGACTAAAACACAGAAATCCTGAATGGCAGGTCAGGCTACAGAACCAGGCTTGAACACAAGGATCATTTCCTCACCCAGTGGCCGTATGGATGAAACAGTGGGTGACGGGTGAGGACACACTTCATCTACCTTAAAAATAAAATAAAATAAAGCTCCCAGGAAACCTTGCAACCTCAAGGACTTTTTTTAGAAACAGCAGTTGACCAGAATATGTGATTAGTGGAAACTGTCTCACTGGAGAGAATTCCCAGTGCCCTGTAGATCTGGGTTCAAAAGCTGGATGCCTACAGAGCCAAGCAGGTAAAAAAAAAAAAAAGTAGGGCCTCCTAGGGTGAGACAGGGCCTACCAGGAACTTTGAGGAGCTGGGGGAGGGGATGCTATGTTCTTTCCTGAGGAGATAACTTCCTCTGTCTTGTCTCTAGAGAGGTATTGCAATGTGGGAATATGGATGTCTTTTCCTTTTCCTTTTTTTTTTTTTTTTTAGGTCATTTTCCCAAAACAAACAAAAATCTGGATTCTCCCAGTTTTAAAGAACTCTCTATTTTAAACTGTTTCCATGGCGTTTGAGACCCGAGAGGGATGCACAGAAGATACTGTAAAGCGAATCTGGTCAGTAACTGCTCAGTGCCACTTCTCGAAACAGTCCTCAGTGTGGTCCGCTGTGGGCTAGGCTACAAGGGGCTTTTACAAAGTCAGCAGAATTACTGGATTTTGTACATTCCGGTTCCAGCCTCGAGACAGATATACAGGGGAAAGGAAGCGGGGGTTGGGGGTGCTGGGAGCAGACAACTGAATCGGGTCCAAAGACGCCAGACTCTGGTCACCTGTGTTAGCATACTCCCTGCGGGGCTCGGTGGCTGGCGCCTGGACGCTGCGGACTGCAGGGGCTGCGCGCGCCCTCTCGTGGACAGACAGGTGCACTGCGGGAAGCCGCGATCGAGGGACTCCGGAGCTCCCTACAGGGCCCAGGGCAGCAGCCCCATGGCCTGCAGCATCCAGAGTGGGGAAGCTGAGAAATAAACGGGTGCTCCCTCCCCTGAAGCTAAAGAACTACTCGGAATAGCAACATTATCAATAACTGTAACTGCAATAATCGTAACCGTATGTAGAACGACAAATAACCATTTAATCTTACAAGTTAAGTTCATTTACCGGCCTATTTAGTGGTCAAAACATGGAACACTAGAGTAAACAGTGTCTGCATTCTCCCCCAACAAGATTCAACGGGCACAGAAGAGGGTCTTTCCAAAATTCTTTATTCTAACGTCACTTCAAGCTCAGTGGAAGTTACAGCAGCCCCTCTGATACATCTCTTTAAAAAAAAAATCATTAATACTCTTCACATTTGCCTTATCGTTCCCACACTCTTTCTCTCCCGACACGTGTTGTTATTTTAAATCCAGCTGCATGAGACCTGAGGCCTTTCCTATAACTAGTTCAGTGGGCATTTCTTAAGAAGGGCGCTCTCACACAGTCCAGTGGATTTCACAAAATCAGGGGCATCGACAGGAGTGGAGTATGGTTATCCATCTCCAGCCTTAGACACAGTTGTCTCCAGACAGCGTTCTTGCTGAGACAAAACAGGAGGAAATACTCGGTACTGGATAAAGAGCAGAGACCTAGCTACAGTGCCAGGGGCTGGAAACCCCAAAGTTAAGGAGTGTTGTCCATGGTGAAGGGGGGTGGGGAAGAAGAGAGAGAATATGAGAAAAATGAGATTGAATACGAACAAGTAGGCCAAACTTACACTTTATTTATTGTTAATTATTAACTAACTTGCTTCTGGTGGTTTGCATGAGAATGGCCCCCACAGGCTCAAATCTGAATGCTGGGTCCCCAGTTGGTGGAACTGTTTGGGAAGGATTAAGAAGTATGGCCTTGCTAGAGATGGTATGTTACTAGGGGTGGACTTGGATGTTTCCAAAGCCCATGCCAGTCCCAATTAGCTCCCACTTTCTCTGTCTCTGCCTTGTGGTTGTTGTCTCAACACGTAAGCTCTCAGCGATTGCTCCAGCGCCATGCCTGCCTGCATGCCGCCATGCTCCAGCCATGATGGTCATGGACTCACACTCTGAATCTGTAAGCCAGCCCCCAGTTAAATGCTTTCTTTTATAAGTTTCCTTTGTCATGGTGTCTCTTTACAGCAACAGAAAAGTAAGTCACTAAGACATTGCTGAGCACCTGCCCCAGAGATAACGAGCCCACTCCTGAGAGAAAGACACGAAGCCATTCAAACTGCACAGCCTCGGGACCTTGTCAACTTTTAAAGGCCCCGCCTCCCAGCACTGTTGGATTGCGGATGATGTTTCTAACCCACTCCTGAGAAAAAAGCACAGCCTCAGGACCTGATCGCCTCCCAGCACGGTGGCATTGTAGATGAGATTTCTAACCCCTAAACTGTCAAGTTCAGGTCAAACCACAGCCGTTCTCAAGCTTTTCTGTTTGTTCACTGGCCAGGAGCTGGTATTTACTGCGGAATGCTGAAGTGCCAGGGTCTTTCCTCTTTGCTCAGAAGTAGCTCTCCCTTAGACTGTGTCTCCCTTAGAAGGCTTCCTCTCAACTTCCTCCACATTTCCCACCCAGCAATATGCCTTTAACACTCCCCAGCAGAAGCTCTCCACAAACCCTGCCAGGGAGGACTCTGAAGGAAATAGCCTTGATTGGAGGATGTGCCCAGTCTCCAGACTTCAGGGACTCCTGCTCCCCTGCAGGGAACCAAAACAAGCCCCCACTGTCCTCAGGGAGAAACTTTCTGATCTAGACCTGTTTCTAGGACCTGGAGACACAAACAGGAAGTTGCTGATGGCTGCCCTCAGAGACTCCCCGGACCAGGGCACTGGTCAGGGGCAGGACAAAACACATGGAGCTAAGTGGAGTGATACTACCCAAGCCACCAAGTCCCCCCGTGGCCTGTGGTGGTGGTGGTGGCTGGAGTGGTCAGCGTTGCCAGGGAGTTCAGCAGATCCAAGTCTATCCCAGTGCTGACTGGGTCCTTGGACTTGAGTGGGATGCAGAACTGGAGCGTGGTTGCCAAGCACCCGGGAATGGATGCTTAGAAAAGGGTGGTCCCTTGGTATCTGAAAGGGTTGGTTCCAGACCACAGCCCTGTTAATCCTCAAATATGCAAATGTTTCAGTCCCTTACGAAAGAGGCTGGTTTACTGTGTAGAAACAGTACGGTCATCTCTGGGTGGTTTGCAGCGCCGCTGAAATGTGAACACTGAGGTAGCAGTCGTGAAGAGGCTGTGTGGGCAGAGGGGGCGGTGGTGAGGAAAACATTGTGCATATTAGGGTGCAGGCACATTTCATTCTGAATACTGACTATTTCTCATCCACAGATGGTGAAGCTGCAGAGGTGAAACCCAGTTAAAGAGCGAAGCTGGCACACTGAGTCCCTTGGGCCTCTGCCCCTGGCCCACAGATGCACTGAGCGAGCACACACTGAGCGAGCACACACTGAAGCCAGCTACACACTGAGTGAGCACACACTGAAGCCAGCTACACACTTGCATTCTCAGGCGTGGCCCAGCAGAGCCCTGGCAGCTGGGCCTTCTGTTCTCAAGTGTCAGAGGGTGGACTGCAGGAAGGAAAGCGTGAAGGAGCAGAGAAGTGACCTGCATGCCTCAGTCCCTTGCTCTGTGTTCCATGCTGTGTGGGATAGCCTGGGATGGTTCTCTGGGGGATGGATTCTGAGGAATTCTGCACATACACACACACCCCACAATTTGGACAGGCATCTCACCCTGACTGGTCCCAGGGGAGCTTTAAAGAAAGCCGACAGCTGGAGTCATAGGAGCCCTAAGGGTCCGCTGACCACCAGGAGGAACACAGCTCCCCAGAGACTTGGCACATTGTAGTGCCAAGCACGCAGGCTGTCCTTTGGGACCCTGTCACTGCAGACTCTGGGGTAACAGACTGTGAGTGTGTACACTCCCTGCCCTGGAGTCTGGTGCGGGAGGCCACAGGTCCAATACGGTCATGTGTTCAGTGTTGTAATGGAGTCTGATCTGTGGTAGGTGGAACTCGATGGGGACCACCTTACTAGCCAAGATTGGTGAAAGCTCATGGCCTTGGTGGCAGAGTCCCAACAACTTCGTGGCTTAGAGCCGTACAAATTCACGCTCACACTCTGCAGGTCTTCCCAGATGAGGTGGTCCTCGCAGGTGCTCCAGGGAAACCCCACTTCCTGACCGCTGTGGGCCTCCAGAAGCCTTCTGTGCTACGTAGCCTGTCACCTCTCCTCCATCTTCAAATTGTCCCCATCATCAAACGACTCTGTCCTCGGCAGCCACGCAGCCCTCTGTCTCCTACAAGCCTACCTCAGTGATCCAGGCTCTCCCCACCTGCAGCCCCTTTGCCATTATTGCAGAGTCCATTTGGTCATGGCAGGTAACATTCTTGAGTCCCAAGGGTTAGGACATGAAAACCTTAGGCATAGGCATTATCCAGGTATGCTAGTGTCCAACTTTTAGCCACTGGAACAGACAGATTTATCTTTATATTTTCTGCAGCAGGAATTCGGGAACTGGCAGGATCTGGCTCCAGGTCTTTCTTGAGGTACAGTCAGACCAGAAGTCAGGGCAGCCTCATCCAAAGAGTGGGTCAGGATGGAGAGAAGTCGGCGCTTGCTGTGATGAAGCCTTGTCTCTCTCTACGGGAATCTCTGTGTAGGGCTGTTTGAACTTCCTCACAAGGTATGAAGAACTGCTGGGAGTCAGGATGCCCTCCGACTTAGCCCTGGATGCCCCTCACATTAGGGCAGCAGCCTGCCCCATGTCACACAGTCAGCTCCAACTCAGAGTGAGAGCAGAGTGCTCAGAGCATGTGTTCCTAGAGGAGCTCTGGCCACAGCTGCCTCCTGGAGTTAACTAGAAAAACGGATATACTGTCCAAAGCTGTATAGTAACTACCGCTGATATCTGGGGTGTCTCCAAAAGACCCATGTGCCCATGGCATGGTCCCAAGCTTGGGGCTGTTAGAAACCTTAGAAGGGAGGTTTACTGGGAGGTTTTAGGTAACTGAGGGTCTGCCACATGCCACCCCCCCCAAGATACGCTGCCTCACTCAGGCCCCTAAGCAGTATGGCGGGGCTGGTGAGACGGCTCAGCAGGTAAAGGTGTCTGGTGACAACCCCGATGACCTGAGTTTGAACCCCAGCACTCACACGGAGAGAACTGACTTCTGCAGGTTGACCTCTGACCTCCACATGTGCATGGTGGCACCCCCAAGAAATAAAATGTCATAAAGACACAAGCGTGAGCCACAGCAAATGGTTTGTTATCTTGGGTCTCCCATTCAGTGAAGGGGGGCTGAGTAACTATCACTTTAGCAGCACCCCAAGAGAGCTCACAGTGCCTCAGAAGGTCCCTGGGTGAAACAGCCATTGGCTGAAACATCGCACGGCTGTACATGTTAGTACCAGAATAGTCCCTGTTAGTTGTAGACGTTCAGGAGAAATCTAGGTTAGCACAGAAGAGAGTGGAAACACCCGGTGCCTGCAGGACTCATGCACATCCATTGTCAAAATTGGGGGGTGTATCTTGTCAGCCTGAACTTATTAAAATGTTTACAAAAACTAAATACTGAGAAAAAGGTCTGCTCACTATTCTTTCACCTAATAGATATTATAAAACACACATCTATTGCACCCTTTTACAGTTTTAAAATTCACACTTATTAATTAATTAATTAATTAATTTTTATTTGTGTGTGTGTCCATGTGAGTATGGACGCGTGCATGCGTGCGTGCCTCTGTGTGTGTGTGTGTGCGTGTGTGTGTGTGTGTGTGTGTGTGTGTGTATGTGTATGTGTGTATGTGTCCACATGGATATGGAGGCAATCGTGTGTGTGTGTGTGTGTGTGTGTGTGTGTGTGTATGTGTGTGTCCATGTGGATATGAAGGCAATCATGTGTGTGTGTGTGTGTGTGTATGTGTGTGTGTGTGTGTCCATACGGGTACCGAGGCTCGTGTAGAAGAACAGCTTGTAGGAGTAGGTTCTCTCCTTCCACTGTTCGGGCTCTGGGAATCGAACTCAAGTGGTCAGACTTGGTAGAAGGTGCCTTTCCCACTGAGCTACCTTACTGGCCCAGCACATTCCTTTTTAGTGGCAACACTGTATTCCCATACGTAAGATGTGACTGACTCAGTCAGCCCCTCATCCCGGGGACTTGCAGATTCTCAGCAGAGCAGGAACAAGCATCCTCTCCTCTCCCTTGCCCATATCTGCCCAGGCATGCCCATGTCCACGCGCATTCTGTAAGATAACAGCACTGTCTCCTTAGACTGCCCTGGTCACTATCATCAAAGGAATGGAACTGACAAAGGCCTGCTATCCCATAATATTAGAGCACATACAATCAAGATGATAAACACCCTCCTGGGAAAAGAGTCAAAAAATAAACAGAGAGTTCACAGAAGTGCAAATGGCTCATAACACACAAAGGGCCGTCTGTGCTCCGAGACCCCGAAGCCCAGCTGCCGTCTCAGGGGGCCGCTGCCATTCCCAGCCGAGTGGGCTCCTCGATGCACACTCTAGAGGGCAACAGCCACGTTAACACAGAGCTCAGGAGGGAAGCATCTCACTCCCTGACAGCAAAGTGCTGCAGTACTGGTCGGAAGCCAGCCTGCACCCAGGCTGCCTGAGTACCTCCTTCCTTGCCCTTCACAAAGACCTCCATGGACAAGGCCCACATCAGCACCACAAGGGGGTGGCCTATAAATGCATGATGGCTGTTGTTGTGTGAATCATGGTGCAGGAGTCACAGTGAGGCATCCTTGCCATTTACTTGCTGTGTGAGCTTGGGTAATTCACTTAACATCTCTGTGCTGTGGTCTCTTTACCTGAATAATAGACAGAGGATAACAAGAGCTCGTACTCCATGGGATCACTGTGAAGATGAGGTGAAATCAGCATGGATCATACAGCGATCCTCGAATTTTATTCAAATTTGAACAGCAATTTCCAGAAACATCTATCTATATGGGGCAGGCATTTGGGTAAAGCCCTATCCCCAATACCTTCCCCTCATGCACCCAAAGGTTCTGAGATGATCCACAACACATATTGTTTCTATAGAAAAGACAAGTGAAAAGCTGGGGCTGGGGGCTGGGTGGGGATTTCATGTATAATTCAGAACGGTTTGATTTCACTGTTCAGTTGAAAAGAAAAGCAAAAAGTCACAACAAATAGTTTAGTCTTTTGTTTTTACGAAGGTACCGCCTAGGAGCTACTCACGGTGCTAGACACACATTTGCTGAAAAAAATGAAAAGGTTTGTGGTTTCATGGAAATTCAAGTTCCAGTGTGCATTGTGCTCTGTGGGGACAGGTTCTGGGGTCGGGCTGAGTGAACAGGATCTGGCAAGTGTGGTATGAAGGGGTGGTGCTGGTGGGTCCTGGCCACAGACCATCCATGGCATGTACTTCTGGAGCAGTGGCAGTCAGTCCCTGCCCTGGGACCACGCTCCTCCTGCCTGCCTCCCCGCCCTAGAGGTGTGGGGTGAGGGTAGGTTCTAGCAGTTTAAAAGCCCAGACAACACAAATGTGCAGCCACTGTTGAAATCCACCAATCTGGAAAATTCCATTCTGCATGAGTCTGGGAGATGTGCCTGGTACGCCATGCACCTGTGTGTGTGTGCCCCAGGTGTCTTTGACTGGCATGTTTTCAAGTTCACCAGGCTAAACTCCTCCTTCTTAAGGCCCCACCCAGTGTTTCCCCCAGGGCTTGTGTGGGACAGGTCACCTTGCTCTGACCTCCTGCTGACACCATGCGCTCCCTCATTCCTGCCCTCCCATGACTGTTTTTTTTCTTTCTGTCCATGTCAACTTAATGATTGTCTTTCAGTGACCAGCAGCAACATCTACCAAGTAAGCAGATGTTTCCTGAGGGTCTGCAGTTTCCCAGCAGTGTCTGTGAGAGCCAAAGTTATGTTTTGTTTTAATTACTGTGCCTAAGAGATTCATGAAACAAAACTGCCTCTAACCTTTAAGCCCCTTGCTCAAGAATAGATACTTCCTGAAAATGCTGGAGGCTGTTGTTCAAAAAGATAATGAGCCACATGTTTCACACCCCTAAACAGTTTGTTTGACCCAACTGCACTGGATGTGCTTGATCACATGTGGGCAGGAGACATGTAGGCAGTGAATACGTCAGGATGTATGCTTGTCCCTGATTGGACCTGGTGAAAAACACATAGTCTTATGGGTTTTTATAAGCCTCTGCAAAATGTGACTCCTTGTAGGAGGAGTTTTCTGTCCCACCAGCCGCTTCCCAAATAACCACACAGAGACTTAATATTAATTATAAATGCTTGGCTGATAGCTTAAGCTTGTTGCTAACTAGCTCTTATAACTTAAATTAACTGCCCTGAGGCTCATTTACCTCATGTATGTACTTCCCATCCTGCTCCCTCTGTATCTCATGGCACCTCCAACTCCCCACTTCTTCTTCCCAGCATTCTCTGACCCCAAAATCCTGCCTAGCATCAGTCAATCAGTTTTTTATTAACCATGAGAGCAACCTGTCTTCACAGTGTATGAAAGAATTATTCCATAGCAACTCTGCACCATTTTCTGGGGACCTCAGAATGGACCATCATCCTGGCCAGTATTTAATTAAAGCTTGCTTCAAATTTGCCCAGAATTGTAGTAGTGGTCTTATTCACACCTGGTGGAATTAATAGTTTTCCTTGCTGTAAATGATTTCACCCTATAGTTCTAGGGTGGCTGAGGGGTCTCAAGCTAGGAATATCTAGCCGGACCTTTTCCTTTGCCAACTCCTGTTTCATTTTTACTTCTCTGGTTCCCTGATCTCACCCCATCCAAATACAAACAATGGAAGAAACAAATCAGGCCCGGAATTGAAGCATTCTCCCTTCCTTCCCAAGTCAACATCATCCTGGAGCCAAATGCTCGTTTTTTGGAGGAGAATGTTTCGGTGTCATCCCCGGAAGCTCCCTCAAGCTGCACAGCTCCTAGTGGCGTGTGCTCCGCTTCTAAATCATGGAGTAGTTTTACACTGCTGACACACCAACCCCAACAATGCCAATCTGTTAAAAAGAGCATCCTCCTGCCTCCACATGTGCAGACCCCCAGGGCTAAAAGGGCTACCCTGGTAGCCAGAGGGCCTTGCTGACTTCCACACAAGCGTCCTGGACAGAAAACCAAGGTCTTCAGAGGGAGTCGGGAGATGGAGGCTCAAGGGGTCCTAGTCCTGGAGGGGGGCAGCTGGGTTTGGGCTCATTTGTTCTATGAGGAGGGGCGGTGCTGGGGGTAGGGGTGGAGGGAGGAGGGAGCAAAGGAGCCAGAAATGGAAACTCCAGCCCTAGAGATAACCCTGGTGCTCTGGTTCCAAAGACAGAACAGAACAAAATGAGAGGAGGGAATGTCTTCCTGAATAAGGACCCGGAAGCAAGGGGAAGGCATAGTCCACTCTCCCTCAACTCCCAGAATCTTTAGGAAGGCAGATCCAGCCAGCTTTGCTGTGTGTGAAATGGAACCTTGTAGCCAAACTACCTGGGAAGCAGATTTCAAATGTCCAGTTGCACTTTGGTCTTTTACAAGGTGACCTGGGACTGCTGTCTGCCTCTGGATTCTGTAGGGTATACCTCCCAGTCCAGAACTCTTGACTACTCAAGTCTTTCCAGCCAGCTGCCCCCTTCCTTCCCTCTTCTTAGGTGACTCTAGGTTGTGTTGAGTTAACAATAAAAACTATCCAGCAAACAAGGGCTTTTCCTAAGCCCCCCCGCCCAGTGGACAGTGCCAAACCTGTGCATTTTGTGCAATGCCTCCTGCCCACCACACACTCAGATTTAACGCTTTCCAAATCAGCAGATGTTTGTCATGTCACTAAGGGGATAGCTGTGATAGTCAGAATTGTGACAGAAAAATTGTCATCTATCGCTTTTCCCTTCATCACGGCAGAAGACTCGTTTCTTAGCACACATTTTAGCAACCTTGGCATATGAATTTTTCCCTCCCATTTAAGTAAAGAACTTTCACCATTCAGCTAAAGGAACTCCTTCGCAGCTTCTCTGGGGCATGTGAGAGTCACCAGCAACATTGTCCCTGTGCTTCGAGGCCATTATTAAATAAACTAAGCTCTGAAACAGCATCACAGTCTACTCAGTAACCGAGGTGGCTCCTGGTGACTGCGCAGGGTTGCTCTACAGTGGAGACGCTGAACCAGGGAAGAGTCCTGCTCCTCCTGCAAGAGGATAAGGATTCATGATCTCATCACGTCTCCCAGAACTGTGCATCATTCACAACTGACCAGTTGCCCCATCTTGGACTTCAGTTGAGTCCATGTGGAAAGGGGACTTGTGGACTGTCCTCCAATGCCATCATATTGGAAGGGCCACCCCAACTGAACACAGTCTTCCAGCCGGCTCCCAACACCCAAAGTCACCAGCCACATACCCTCTAGAGCAGGCCAGCTGCTGCACATTCTCAGCTGATACCACGCTGAGAGAAGCCATCTACTAGTCGAGTCCTGCCAAAGCCCTGGCTTTCTGGGCTTCTGGCTGTTTTCTTGTTTCCAAAAGTGATTACAAATAAAAGATGCTCAATCCTGAGATTCTAGGGCATCAGAATGTACGGGGAACCAAACCCCCTCTGCAGCCTTTGAACAGAGCCTCTTGTCACTCTCCTAGACGAAGAAAAGGGGGTCCAGGCAATGCCAGTCAGGGTTAAAAGCATCAGGAGTAGATGTGCACAACTCTGGGCTGGAAAGATAGCTTAGCTGTTGAAGGCTGTGGCCCATAATCAAAAAGCCAAAAGTTTGGCTCCCAGCATCCAAGTCCAAGCCCATCTCAGCATAAAGAAGAGCAAAACTGTCTTGAACTTGAAATCCACAAACATTTACTTAGTTCCCACCATATGCCAGGCATAGTGCCCACACTGGGGACAGAGCGAGGCAGGAGGTCACTCACGTGTGTCACGGAACACTGATGGCCTTGGGGCTCCTGACACCCCCTTGGCAGCACTACCATAACCAGTGCCGTTCTAACGTGTATACTTGAGATGCTGGTGGCCATTTCCAGCAAGAACTATTGATGTATTTACTAACCTTCTCCCAAAACAGCACTCTGAATTGGCCAATAGTTCATGGCTGTTAAATTAATAGATTATTATTTTTCTAAACTTCCTATATGGGAGAGCCCATTGTCAGCACGGCCTCTTGCACTGTGGGGTTACTGTTTAACATGGAAAGAAAGATGGCACTGAGAGCACAGGACTCATTGGGAAATACGCTCACTTAGATCCTTGCTAAGTCATGTGGGATGGTTTACACCAGTATGTAACTCGTGAAGAAAGAAGGTCCGCACAGAACTGAAGTCTAAAGAAGGCTAACAGGGGAGGGGCTGGGGAGACAGCTCAGCAGTTGAGAGCACTGACTATTCTTCCAGAGGACCTGGGTTCAATTCCCAGCACCCACACGGCAGCTCACTCCTGTAGCATGAGTCTTAAAAGGTCTTATTAATTTAAACAAACCTGAGCCAGTTGTTGGGGTGAAATGCTGGATGGTCAGAGAGATAGAACAAGCCACAGCTGTCTCACCTCACCAGATCCTCAGCTGGTCTTGCTTCCTCAGACTGGAGGCCTCTGTGTCCTCATATCTGAATGGCTCTCAGCTGAACTGCTACTTCTTGAAAGCCTAAATGCTTAACCAGGCCAAATGTTTCTCCAGGCCAAATGCTTCTCCAGGGCAAATGCCTCTAGTTTCTGGTCCTCATGCCTTATATACCTTTCTGCTTTCTACCACCACTCCCTCAGATTGAAGGCATGCTTTCTGGGATTAAAGACGTGGGTCACCACGCCTGGCTGTTTCCCATGTGGCCTTGAACTCACAGAGATCCAGAGGGATTTCTGTCTCTGGAATGCTAGGATTAAAGGCGTGTGCTACTACTGCCTAACCTCTGTTTAATATTGTGGCTGTTCTGTCTCTGACCCCAGATAAGTTTATTAAGGTACACAATATTTTGGAACACAATACCACCACATTTCCTCTCTTTTTGTCTAAAATTAAAAAAGCTTATAACTAACACAAGAAAAACTATGTCCAATAAGTATATATAATACATATAGTCAAGATTACACTAACGATGTCTAGTCCATTAACATTTGACAGATCCAGACAAAAATCTCCATTATATATATTAACAATGTCCAGTCCAGTAACATCTGATAAACTCAGACCAAAAAATTTTCATTACTTATCTTATTGAAAACAAGTAATTCCTTTTTAAAAGTAGATTCCATAATCTCCCTTTTTACCTTATCATATCCATATTCTGTCTTTTTTCTTTTCATAATACATTCAGTAGTCTACCTTTTGTCATTTTTATATCTTCCCCTTTTTCTCCAGTGTAGATTCAGTGATCTACCTATTTATCCTATTATTTCTTTATCTTTTTTCTCAGAGTAGATTCAATGATCTATCTC
>CABHPR010128357.1:0-18907 GCA_902168415.1 Peromyscus melanophrys | reverse complement strand
AGCTTCTGTATAGTCAAGGACATCATCACTTCATCATTAGTGAAGGGGCAGCCTACAAATGGGAAAAAGGCTTTACCAGCTATACATCTGACAAATGGCCATTATCTAGATATACAAAGAACTAACCAAATCTAATCATCAAGAAAATGAACAAGACAATTAAAAATGGGGCATGAATCTAAACAGAGAGCTCTCAAAAGACGGAATGCAATCAGATAAGAAACACTTCAAAATATTTAACATCTTCAGCCAACAAGGAAATACAAATGAAAACAACTTTGAGACTTCATCTTCTCACAGTAAGAAAGGCTAAGGTCAAAACCACACAAGATGACAAATGTTAGTATGGATGTGGGGAAGGGGGACACTTATTCACTACTGGTGAGTGTGCAAACCAGTGTGTCCACATGGAAATTAGTGTGAAGGCTCTCTAAAAAGCTTTAAAGTCAGTATGCAACGAGATCTAGCTATACTCTTCTTGGTCATACCCAAAGGACTCTACATCCCACTATAAGGATACCCGATCACCCATAGGCATTGTGGAACTCTTTGTACATCAGTAGCAATAATATTACTGAATAACAAAATTCAGTGAAGGGAATTAATTATATTTTCATAACTTTCTTGGTGCTTCTGATGCCCACTAAACTTTTAGAACCACTGTCTGAAAGGGTCAGAGGAAGGAAAGATCTCTCAAGGGTCACTTAAGACACATGAACATATGCTCAACATTTTCTCAGAGCCAGATCTCAGACTGAAGAGAATACTTTCCCAGTCAAAACTTTGAATTTCTCATAAGTACTAGCCTGAGATAATTTACCAGAAATTTCTTTAAAATATTTTATAAAATACTGTAAAAGTATGTGTATATATTACATATACTATTTATATTATACATATATTATGTATATGGAGATTAATGAGAGATATGGATTCTTTTAAATCACCAAGTGAGGAAATAATGTATCCTTATAATATAGTGTATGTCAACTATTATTAGCATATTCATATGGTAGTTTTAAAACATAAATTATTTTTATACAAATTGATGAGCAGTCCGATATGATACCATCCTTTACGTGATCATTTGTCCTTTACTACATCCTTTACATTTGAATTAATATCCATTATATAATGTGTAATGGGGAATAAAATTGCATTATGGAAGAGGAAGTAGACTCAAATTTCATACCTTATCAGTCTACTCTTTATTAATAATAATGGCAGGATAAAGCAATAGATAATTTAAAATAAATCAACATAAGAGAACATAACAGCAACAAAATATATGCAATAACATGGGATGTCTAGAAAGAAAGGGTAACAAACATTGTACTGATAACCTTTCATTGTTTCTGGAGCTTCTGGTGTGTTCCCTCAGGGGAACTTCTGAGGACACAGTGATCTTCAAGCATATTGGGATGTGGATCTCTGGAATTATACAATAGTAATGTCTATTTTAAATACTTACATGTTGTGATCAGATCCTTTGATCCTTGCAATTGCTTGTCTATAATATTTAGTCACAGTCTATGAATAATCCAAGCTAATGAAACTGTCAGTTTAATTGTATGATTTGTATGTCTACCAAGAAAAAACAGCAGCAACAATTCTAAGCAAAGTAATATATTTGGTCTCATTCTTTGCATTTGTTTGTTCATGTAGTGTGTGTGTGTGTGTGTGTGTGTGTGTGTGTGTGTGTGTGTGTCTACATGTGTGTATGTGTGTGTGCATGCCACAGAGCATCTGTGGAGGCTAGAAGACAACCTATGAGAGTCAATTTCTCTTTCTTCCATGTAAATTCTGGGGTAATTTAATCCAAGTCCCACGTCTTAAGGCTTGGCAACAAGCTTTACATGCAGAGTCGTTTCACCAACCGTGGGCTGAGTTTTCACTAAAAAGAGTGAGTGACACACTCATTGTATTTTGTGTATTTGTTATACCAATTCACTCCATCTTCACAAACATTTATGTAAGCTCTTACATATGTAAGCTACTGTGAGGGAAACAACAAAAGTCACAGAGCAGCAGGAATTTAGATTGCAATCCATAAGCCAAAGCTATGTGTCATATAAGGTCAAGTTTGGCCCAAGGGGCATTAAGTTATTAAATTCTTCTAATGAGTGCAGTTTCCTGTCCTGGTTGAGGTTATGTGAAAGCCTCACAGGAAAGCAGTCATATGGCCACAGTTTTGTCAGACTTTGAAAAAAACCATACAGTTTCAATAGGAAACTAAGATGGAGTAATAATGGCAGGGGTGGAGTAATGCAGGGCAGGGGTTCCCTGTGAAGAAGATGTCGCAGAAGACTTTTAAGTGAAAGCAAGTACATAAGACAGTAAGGTAGATCCAGAAGTCTCTCAGTGATGCATTTTGGACATAATTTTTTTTTATTTGAAGAATTGTGAAAGAAGAAAGAGACTTAAGAGTTAGAGAAGGTTTCACTGGAAAGGACCTCAAATCATGCAGGTGTGAGAAATGCATGGTAAAGAAAAAATATAAACATGCCCACATCAGCAGATAGAATAGATCGATACAAGCTATATTCAAAAATAAATACTATTAGCTATTAATAAGGTATGTGCATACAGTCTTGTAGTTATGAAAATAATTTAAAATATTAAAAGGGGTTTGATTTCATCAGTTTTGGTCATGAGTAATTACCTAGCAGCATCATTTGTGAAAGAAGAGAGCATCTTCAGACTGGAGGATATAAAAACAACAGTTTTACATGAATGGAGGTGTGATTTCAGAGTGAGTGCCTCTGCTACATCAGTATAAATATGTATGACCTTTCAGGGATGATAGAAGAAAGGCAAGGTGGAACTGTAGATGGATACCTCAGGACACATGAAGACATACAATGTGTGAAGGCGAACAGGAAAATTGTTACACACACACACACACACACACACACACACACACACACACACACACACACACCGGTATACTTGTTTATGTGTTCTCATTTTCACATCTCCCCACCCCCACCCCCAAATCCACTTTGTTCTATGGTACCATAATGTGTTACCATTAATTAATCATTGATAATATTCACTCAACGCTTCCCCTTTTCAAATAGATATTCCAATAATTGTGTGTTACTGGATGCTTTAGCTTAATAGTTTCATTTTACCTAAAGTAAATACAATTGACACTCTTCCCCCCACTCCCATTCTACACTCTTTGCTGCACATTTTCTCAACTTGTCCAGTCTACTGTTGGCTTTTGAACTACATAAGGTCTCGAGATCAAGACCATCAGACAATATAAGGCAGCACTGGAAAAGGCCTTAGGAGGCACCCTAGACTACAGAAATAGTAGCCTCTGTTCATTCACTCTGAGCTCAGAGGACCACCTTGCAGTTGTTCCCACAAAGTCCTAAGTATCTCATTGTACTCTCTTTTCTGATGATTTCTCTTGTAATTTTTAGGTTGAGTTTCTCTAAGAAGTGAAATAAAGATATGTTGAGGGCTAGCCATATACCATAGACATGCTTGTATTCAGTGAAATAAAAACTTTTTCCTCAAAATAGGTGGATGTGATATTTCTCCAAACTACACAGTAATATTGGTATCAAGGAAATAGTATTCAACTATGCTTTGTAGAAATGACATTATTTTTAACAGTTAATACACTTACATAGCCACACTGAAAAAAAAAGCTTCAACACTGGGCTCATTCATTTTCTGATGTTGTTATTATCATATGTAATAACATTTGTTAGAAAGTACTCTTATGCTCTTGATATATGGATACATGTATATATATTTTTTAAGAAGATTATAGGCACTTATACTTTTGTTAATTAAAGTTTTAGATGAATTACAATAGTAAAAATCTTTGGACAGTGAACACACAGTCACATTGAACCTTGAATGTTGTGTGATTATTTACCCAAACAGAACAGATGACTGTAAGAAATCTAAACAATTCTCTGTAATAATTTTGCCAATGAATCTATGACTTGCTTATTTCTGAAACTGTAAATAATTGGATTTAACACAGGAATTATGACAGTGTAAAATAGAGAGTCTATCATATCTTTATCATCTACTTGTGGAGATGCAGGGTGCACATACATGAAGAGAAGAGGGCCATAGTATAAAGACACAGATAAGAGATGGGCTCCACAGGTGGAGAATGCTTTCTTTATGCCTTTATCAGATTTCTTTTTTAAGATTGTAAATAGAATAATAGTGTAAGAGACAAGGATAGTTGAAATAGTGAAAACTTGAATTGAGCCAGAGAAAATAAAAACAATTAAATAATTAAGAGAAGTGTCAGTACAGGAAATCTTTAACAGTGATATAATGTCACAATAAAAGTGATGGATCATGTTGGCATTACAAAAGGTTAATCTCAATAAAAAACCTTCATGAATTAAAGCATGAATAATTCCACCTACAAAAGACAAGACTATCAGACGTACACACAGACCATTAGTCATAACTACTGGATAAAGTAAAGGTTTGCAAATGGCCACATAGCGATCATAGGCCATTGCTGCCAAGAGGAAACATTCTGTGGTTGCACTGATATTAAACAAAAAAAACTGTAGCATACATTCAGATAGAGAGATCAGCTTGCTCTTAGCAAAGATGTTAAGCAGCATCTTTGGAACCACTATGGAAGATATAGATGCATCTACAAAAGCTAAACTTCCAAGGAACAGGTACATGGGGATGTGAAGATGAGGGTCATTCCAAATGAGAGTGATCAAACCAACATTCCCCACAATGGTGATGAGATATATCACCAAGAAGACCAGGAATAGAGGGATTTTCCACAATGGCTGGTGAATGAGTCCTGTGAGGACAAACTCCGTCAACAGTGTTGCGTTCTCCTTCTCCATTTCCTCACGGGATGGTTCTGAAATGAAAGGCAGTGAATGTAAAAGAGTATCTGCTGGAATTTTTAAATTGAAAATTGGAGATGTGGACTTGAAGGGAATGCAAACATTTATCAGAAGGCCCTTTAAGTTTTATTTACCATTATATAATAAACAAATTATTTAGATTAATATAACAAAATCAATTTAATTTTTAAAAGCATGAGTTGAATACTATGGTAAGGAGTTTTAAAGACTTTAAAAAATTTTAGTTATGTATGTGTGTGTGTGTGTGTGTGTATGTGTGTGTATGAATATAGGTATTCATGGGGGTCAGAAGGAAGTGTAGTATCCCTTGGAGCTGGAGTTACAGGCATCATAAGCCTGTAAGCTGTACAAGATGAACTGAGCTCCAGTCTTCTAAAATAGCAGTACTGCTCTTAACCTCTGGGCTATCTCTCAGGCACTGGATGTCAAGGATGTTAAACAATTGGAACACACTGACCATTTTTAACTCACTCAAAGTTTGCCATAGGGAATAGCATTAGAAAAATTTTAAAATAGTTTTTTTTTTAATTAAATATGTGGTGGTAGAGAAAATATGTTCCTGGGAAGGGAAACTAGTGGGAAATATTAGTTAGAAAACCATTGTTGTTGTTCTGAGTCTTCTAAACCACATCATATGTCTGAATTACTTGTGCAAAATTTGGAATTTATTTCCATAGAAAATGACACCATAATTTTAAAATGATGTTTAAAAGTCTGCATTCTAAATATCTCTAGATGATACAAATGTGTGTGAGGTGATATGACCTTGAGAATGATTAAGCAGTGACAATATCAACTTTTAAAAATGAGTAAATTTACACCTAATAATGCATTTTTTTCTTGGTCACCAAAAGCACAGTTAGCTCCATTGAGGATCAAAAGAGACAAGAAAAGTTGGGAAAAAAGGTGACCCATTCTTGTAAGTCCTAATGCTTAAGAGTCTGAGGCAGGGGATTCATTCTTTGGTCACAGAGCAAGAACCTGTATCAAAATAACACAACAACAACAACAAAATAAAGTTCAACTAGATAGCTGAGAGCTGTGGTCCTTAAAATGGGACAGACACTAATAATGACAACATCAAACAAAACGTCAACAGTTAATTAAAACAGTGGTAGGACAAGTGAAGGAGACTGGAGGACTGGAATTAAGAAACTCTTAGGAACTTCCCTGAGAACAGTTCCTCATATGTGACAGAGGGAGTGTCAGAGAATAAAAGGAACAAAAGGCAGCAGGATCCCCAAAGTGAAGCAAGATACTTTGGGGGTAGGGTAGCTGAAGAATGCAGACAGTCCCCATGTGTCTACTGCTCCTAACCTAATGTAAATTTTGCCTATAGAATGTTTATACATGTTTTAAATAAAAGGGTAGATTTATCAAGGAGATAAGAGGAAAGTATCAAGGGAGCAAGGACAGGGAAGGGATATGTGGGTGGGTAAAAAGAGAACAAAGGAAGAGAAATAGCACAGGACAGACATGTCACAAACTAGGGAAGAGAGCAGCCAGAGGAAGACAGGAAAAGAAAGATAGGCAAGCATCAGAGGCCCAGCAGAACACCTGGATTCTCGCTGCTGGTCTTCCTTAGCCCACCCTGAGTATTTTTTATTTCTATTTTTCTGTACAAAATACAATTTCCTGGAGAATCTGTGTTCACATAAAGCATTGATTTTACAAGTTTCATGTTGACAATGTACATGCCATCTCTGCCTGACATTTCACTACATATTTTCATCTTTATTTTTGTTATGTCATTAATTACAATTAAATTTCTCTAGAAATATTTCTGATTTTATTTTCATTTTTTTCCTTGCAAAGTAAAATTTAATATTCTATTCCATGCAACGCCAAATAAAAGAATTAGAAATTCTCAAATAAATTTGCATTTAAATCATAAGTATGAGAAAGGGTAATAGCGTCATGGAATGAAGTTCTCTATATATTTCCCATCTATTTATATGTGGGGTGTATGTTTGTATAAAGCAAACACATACACAGATATATCAGTGTATAAAACTTCATGAAACATGTAATATATTTGTATATATATGTATGTATATCCATGTATATATATATACATAGATATATGTGTACTGTTCTTTCTCTTTCTGTATATGTATACAGTATATACATATATGTGTATGTATATACTCTTCAAGTAAATTATTAGATGAAGATGAGAATATAGAGGAGTTAGAAAATGTTCCCAAATGAATAAAATAGTCACTTTTTTAAAACTGGAATTGCCATAATAGTTTGCTATGTAAGATCAACTTAATATTTTATCTCATCATAACTAAATACTATAGTTGATTAAGTAGTTGATAAAAAACTCAAACCATAAGAATTCAGGTTAAACTATTTTGCTTATTAATATTTAATCACAAAATAAAATATACAATCCTTTATTGCTCTTTTTTTTCTACACTGATCTATAATCTGAAAGGGTAAATATAAAATTAGTATATATTTAACAGCATTGTTAGCTCTTCATGGAGGCATGAATATTACAGAAATCATTTCTCTCTTACCTACATCCTGGGAGATGCTTCAGAGATCTTGACCAAGTTGGTTTTTCCAAAGCATAGAAAAACACGGTCATACAGGAAGGCAGTAACATGGGAAGCAGTTCTTACCACAGTGGCTCATAGTGGAGTGTTCATTCTATAAACAGAAAATGTTTATATAATTTTTCTTTTAACACATGAGTCAAGCAGATGTAACCCTCTGTGCTTTTGCCAAAAGGAGGAGAAATGAAGAGCCAAAGTTCCCATGAGGAGCTCAAGCATTCCCCAGGGGGAAAGCGCAGCTGCTGTGCTGGGCACTGTGGACTGGACATGTGAGGAGTCCAAATGATCCCACTGGGGCCCTTCAGACCTTTACACTATGAATATCTACTCATAGTGTCCACACATAGCTTTGGATATAGAAACTTCATTGTATGCTACCATTTCTCATCCCAGTTGATATTTCTGACAGGTTAGGCAAACTTTTATTTAAACAAATTTTTAAGGTTTGCCTACAATGTTTCATCATTATGTCCTCATATGAAGATGTTATTTTACTTTATTCACATTCATTCTCTTGCCCACTGCCCTCAGAATTCCTCCTCTTTCTTTCAGCTGGTATTGCTTCTTCTAGTTCCTCTCCTCTTTAGTCTTCCTGTGACATGTGCTCCATTTCCCTTATTTCCCACCTTGCCTTAGATCTCTTCTTCCTTTGTAATAACCCCTACTTACTTTCATGACCTACAAAGACACAGAAACAGACATACACACATTTATGTATATAGATAAATTTAAATTTAAGTTCTGTATATAAGAGGTAAATACAGTATTTTTCTTTCTGTTCTGACATAATGATTTTGAGTTCTACACATTTTTATTCAGATATCACTGTTTTATTTTTTGTTACTAAAAACATTTCACTGTGTATAACTGTCACATATTTGTTTGTTGATGAGCACCTAGGTTGGATTAATTTTCTGACTATTGTGAAAAATGTAGCAACAAGCAAACACGTACAAGTATCTCTGTGGCACAGTGCTTCAGATTCCTTGGCGTATAGTCCCAAGCACGGTATAGCTGAATCACAGTTTTTCCCAGTTGTTTGAGGAACTCCCGTGTATATTTCTACAGTGACTTCACAGGTTTGCATCCCCACCAGCAGTGATTAAGCTTTCCTTTTTCTGCATGTCTTCATGAGCTTCGGTGGTCATTTGGTTTCTTGGTGATAACCGTCATAGCTACACTGAAATGGAGTCTCACTGTAGTGCTAGCTAAGAATGGTAAGTATTTATTGCCTGTTTTTATTTCTTTTTTGGAAAACTAGCTGTGTAGATCATGTGTTGACTGGATGATTTGGTTTTATGGTAATTAATTATGGGGAAACTTTATGGATATAATATCTTGCTCTGAAAACTTCTGTTATATGGTTGTTTGAGGTAACCAAAATATGACTTGAGGAGAGCCAACATCTCTAAATTACTTCAAGTTCAAGCCAAAGCATGGCTGTTCTTTTCACACAAACTATAGATTAAACTACAGACATATCAACCTCCCTTAATCTAAGCTGTAATCTGATCAGGAATCCTGGGAGTAAAGAAGGAGAAAGGAAAACTAGCACAGGACCTTGGGAGAAGGTGGACTCCATCCGTGGTTCCCTAGCATGAGAGTCTAGCCTCTGAATTTCCTGAGCTCCTGTCTTCAGTAGTTGTAGGTGGGCTCAGGGGTGTTCATCACAGTAGAGTAACACTTTTGGACAGTTGCCCACAAGCCTTTCATCAACAAAAGACCAAAGTTATGAAAGACCCGTGACCACTGGAGAAACTAAAAAAATTTAAATGTGAATTGTCTGCAGAGAGAGAAGCAGAGAGGAGGCATGTGTAGCTGAGGAGATAGCATAGCATATTTGAGATTACACATGAGTTAGAGGTATGGTCAGAGACACCAAACTCAAAGGAAGGCTTCTAGAAGATGTTTTAACACAACAGGAGCATGTTCATATTTTCCTTTTGACCAGTTAACCTGAGAACTTGTCTATTAGCACTCATTCTTGGGACTGGAGGGATGATTTAGTGGTGACGAGCACTTCCTACTGCTCTGGAGTACCTGAGTTCAGGTCAGTCCCCTACATCCACATGGTGGCTTCCAATTGCCTATATCTAGTTCCCGAGGCCCTCTCTTGGCCTCTGAGGCTATCAGGCATGTATGTGGTAAACAGTCATACATGCAGGCAAAACACTCATACACATTACAATAAAAATAAATGCCCATTGAGAACAAGTACTTAACTTTTCTGTCGTTTAGAATTGATATTTGGATAATGGAATGCATCCTCACATCATAACAGCATTGTTTTTAGTCTAGTTTTGTTTTTGTTGTCATTGTTTCCTTACTCTACTGACGAGAAAGGGGGAAATCAAAGGGCATTAGTTGTTTTTGGACGACTCAGTAAGTTGCCTGATATTTTTACAATTTTACTAGTGATAAAGAAATATTGAGTTAAAAATAGAATATATGAAGAGGGGAGTCACTGTGAAGACTGCAGAAGAATCAAATAATAACCTAATAGAGGCAGGTAGTTCTTAACCAAACCAAAATGTTACTGCTCCCTTAAATTTTGCATAATTATCTCCTAATTTTCTTTATTAGTAACTTTCAACTATAAAAGTTCTACACCATTACTTCTGGTAGAAATAATCTTTCCAAATATATTCTTTTAATAAATGAGCTCTTGGATCTTGTTGAGATTTAATTTGCATATACCTGATGACTAATTATGTCTACCATGTGTTCCATGTATTTGTGCTGTTTTTTGATCTACTTATACATATTTCATTAATTTTCTCTTCAAGTGTTCGTCAATTTTGTACTGGGGCTACTAAAGTTTCTTGATATAATAAGTTTATAAAACCTCTGAAATTGTTGGCAATGCCCTGATTAAATACTTTCACTTAATAGTTGCCTTGGTCATAGTGTCTCTTCACAGAAATAGAACAGTGACTAAGACAAAGGGTTTAAGGGAAGTATTTGAGTAGAAAGGGTAGAATTGGGGTGTGAGGAAAGCAGGGTAAAGAAGAGAATATAGGAAAGGATAAGTAACAAAGACCTGTTGAAAAAGTCATATGGAAACCTACTACTATAGAAAGCTTCTTAAAACGTACGTGCACACATATAAAGAGAAGCTTAATGTAGTCTAAATATAATAGCAGAAAAATATCCCATTTAGACAATTCATGATAGCAAATCAAAACCCCAGTACCAGGACTTTTAACATCTTAATTGTATAGTTGAATATACACAATGTTAAAGATATCCCAAAAGTCTAAACCATATTTAAAAAGGCAGATGAAGAGGTATTCCTTTAACCATGACACAAAGAGAAAGATCATATGCATGTGCTGTAGGCAGCAGAATTGGATGGGTGGGTCTGTCCTAGGGTTAGTGCTCAAATGATCCCATCATAAACTCTAGATTCAAGACATAAAACTGAAGTATTTACTGTTTGCTCTGCTGTGTTTCTGTCTTGCTTTGTTCTATTCTTTCCTTACTATAGGAATGGGAATGTTTACTCTATACCATTCGATTGTATACTGAAAGTATATAACTTTGTGTGTGTGTGTGTGTGTGTGTGTGTGTGTGTGTGTGTGTGTGTGTGTGCCCACGCACGTGTATGTGTGGTTTACAGAAGTTCATAGTTAAAAAATTGTATTCGAGTTTGAACTTTTAAACAGTGCTTGGGATTGTTAATGAGTAAGGGAACATCTGAAGTTGGAATACTGAGTGTTGTATTATGAGATTGTGAGCCTGTGGGGGTCAGGGGTGAAATGTGGTGATTTATGAGTTCTGTGCTTGAGTGTCAGATTGACAAAGGGTAGGGCTATGATTTTTAACTATGATTGTTAACAGAATTTAGAATCATCTAAGATAAACCTATGGGTGTGTTTTGATAGTATTTCCAGAGGGTTTTTAATTAAGGTCAGGAAATTCATCTTTAATGTTGTTTTAGTTAGCTTGCCGTTGCTATGATAAAACACCATAAGCAAAAGCAGGAGGTGATGAAAAGGTTTTATATAACTTTACAAATAATGATCCATCACGGAGGTAATTGAGGACAGGATCCTGGCAGCAGGAGTTTAACAGAGGCCATGGATGAATGCTTCTTACTGGTTTAATCTCCTGATTTGCTTAGTTTTCTTTCTTGTTTAAACCAGGACTACCTGCCCAGTGGTGGCACCAGGCAACAGGTTGGGCACTCCCATAAGAATAGACAACTAAGAAAATGTCCCACAAGCTTGCTTACAGGTCGAAGTGATAGCGGCATTTTCTCAACTAAGGTTCCCTCTTCTCAGATGAATATCTATGTAAAGTTGAAAAAAAATTCTAAACAACTCAAATATGAATCTCTCTATGGACTTGGATCTTTGATTGAATAAAAAAGAAAAGGAAAGTGGAAGTTCATCATTCTTCTCTCTCTCTTCTTAGTTGTGAACACCCTGTATGTGAAGAGCTGTCTCATTTTCCTGTCACCATGCCTTCCCTACCACAACAGACCACACCTTTAAACTGTGAGCCAAAACAATTCCTTCCTTAATCTGCTTGTGTCGAGTGTTGTTACAGCCACTGAACTGTGACTAATACAAGCATCTCTACATTTTGTCCAAATACTGAGATTCTGTGAGAAGCTGGTTTAAAGGTGATGGAGTAATTACCACAGTTGTAGAAATGAGAAGGAAGCTTAGGATTCAGGCTGTGACAGGGATATAGCTGGTTTCTTTCTACTAGACTTACAGGGAGATTTGGGAGCAAAAGTCAGGGCAGGAGGTTTTAACAACATCACTTAGCCACAAAAGAAACAGAAGTGAAGCTGTGATGAAAGAAATTTTGGCAACTGAAGAGATTAGGGCCATTAGAGACCCAACTTAATGGCACTAAGTTAATAGAAAAGCGAATCTCAAAAACTAGACAGACTACAGCCACCAAAACCTCCAGGTATAAAGGTGCTAATGGAGGTCCAACTCTAGGGCAGTTATTTTCAGGGTCTTGTTCTATTTTTCAAGAAATTGATATAAAAGCTCTCACATATTTTAAAGTAGAAAGGAAAGTTTATTTGAAGTAAAGCAGTAGAGAAGACCAGAATTTACTGCTTTGTGTGTTCTGGGGATTTCAGCTTTGGCAACAAGTACCTTGAATCATCCTACTGACTGAACAATTTGTTTACTGTTGTACTACAGCAAGGAAATCCATGACAATTCGATGCATTCAGCAGAAATCAAAGGTAGACAGAGAGAATTATAGTGGGACAAGGGTAGGATCAGATATGCTCCAATTGGAGACTATTGCCTTTGAAAAGTATAAACAAACTTGAAGTGAGACACTCAATATGATTGGTTAGGCATGCATACTTAGTACACTCTGATCATAGGTTGGAAAGATGAACAGAACTCAGTAAGCTGATAGTTATTAGTCAAGGCTTTGGTGACTTTGAAGTGGTTGTTAGAGAGTTGTATAGTTTACAAAGTTATTACTAATGAGAGCAAGGCAGCTTGTTGTCCGTCTAACTTAACAAGAGGTTGAATCATTAGTTGTTTATTGTAGATTGCAAATGGCTTTCTTAGGCAAGATACTGCAAGTTGTAAGAGATTTATTCCATATAGTGTAATATCCTAACTAGAATAACAGACTCTGCTTTGAAATGTTGAAATTCTCACTATCTATGAGATTTGAAGTGGTTATTTCACTTGTACATGATTTAGCTTCCCAACCTATAAAAGTGAAATACAACTCACTTTATAGGAAAAGGACATTTAAGTAAATTAGTACAATCATGTCTTTGAAATGGATCAAAGTCAAAGGAACAGTACATTAAATGCCAACTTCATATCCAATATTCATTGCATTATCTTATATCTTTAAATGACAAAATTTAATAAGCTAAAATTGATATTTGATCAAAAATAGAAATTTAAGTTGTGTAGCACTTTAAGAGTCCATTGGAATTATGCCAGGGGAGGTACAGTTGGATCATATAATAGATTTATTTCTGGCACTCTGGGGCACCTAGACATTGGTTTCCCTAGTAGCTGTACCTGTTTGTACTCTTAAGAAGAGTGAATAAGTTTTTTTTATTTACCCACATCCATGCTACAATTAGTTGCCATATGTTGTTTTGATTTCTTTTGTTTTGATCTTTGCCATTTGACTAGGGTAAAAGGAAACTCAAAGTAGTATTAATTTGCATTTCCCTGATTACTGAGTATACTGAACATTTATTTCTCAACCATTTGTATTTCCTCTTTTTTTGAGAAATTTCTTCTTAGTTTTATGCACCAATTTTTAATTGAGTTTTTTTCTTGGTGTTTAGTTTTCCTATTATATAGATACTTGCTCATTAATGTTTATTAATAAAGCTCTGAAGCTTTATTCACAAGAACCAGGAAAACTGAATCAACCTAGATATCTACTTAAGAATAGATACCTAAATAGAATATTGGTTAATTATAAATGAAAAGTAAGCGGATGGATCGAGAAATAACCATTCTAAGTGAGGCAACCTATACCCATAAATCCATGTGTCATATGTTCTCTCAATATGTTGATTCTAGATTTTACTCTTTGGAAGTATATATTTAAATTTGAGTGCCCATAGAAGTAAGGAAACAAGGAGGACTAGGAATTGTATTTAAAGGAAAGGGGTATAGAGTTTAGATAGTATGAAATAGAAAGAGGAACTATGGAACAAGAGTGGTTGGGGTGAAAGATAGGAAGTAGGATAGAGGAAGGAGTGTATAACTAACAGTAAAGACTTTTGAAAATGCTATATGGAAACCTACTAATAAATAAGCTTCCTAAGATATTTATATATACAAATCCAAAAAGATCTTAAATGGAGTTACTATATTGTTTACCATTCTTGAGTAATGGGACCTGGGAGAATGGAGCCGATAAATGAAGCAGACTAAACTCTCATGCAATAGCCAGCATTATTCAGAGCATCAGACAACTGATACTCTGAGGGTTAAGGGGAGTCACATGAGTAAGGTGTGCAATCATAAGGGCAAACCATATGGCAAAAACCATGCTTTTCCATAGAGGCATATAAACAAATAACAATAGCCAACTGAGTTGTAATGAAGTAAACTTACTACTCTGAGGGTTAAAGGGAGTCACATGAGTAAGGTGTGCAATCATAAGGGCAAACCATATGGCAAAAACCATGCTTTTCCATAGAGGCATATAAACAAATATTGTTACAATAGCCAACTGAGTTGTAATGAAGTAAACTTACTTTTATGAGCTACACCCGGAAGGAACATGAAAACACATTCCAAAACCAATTCCATGTTCTGAACAAACTGAGCTCACAATACTCTTGTCTTGTTTTCTTGGGCCTTTCTCACAGGCATTAAGAATCTTTGGCATGTAAATCCATTCTTGAACCATATTCTGACACTGTATAATGGTGTGTCATGCACGTGTGGAACCAAAGCCACTCTTGGACACCAGGCACCATCAAATTAAATGTATTGGGTATTTCTTTTCAAGTTGTTTGACAGTAAGGACACATAGAATACCCTAAATATTATAAGCCTGTGGTGGTATTGTGTTCCCCAAAATATTGTGCACGCTAACAAACTTATCTGGGGTCACAGAACAGAACAGCCACAATATTAAACATAGAGGATAGGCAGTGGTAGTACACACCTTTAATCCTAGCTTTCCAGAGGCAGAGATCTACCTGGATCTCTGTGTGTTCAAGTATATAGCCAAGCATGGTGACTCACGCCTTTAATCCCAGAAAGTGAGCCTTTAATCCCAGGGAGTGATGGCAGAAAGCAAAAAGGTATATAAGGCGTGAAGTCCAGAAACTAGAAGCTTTTGACTGGTTAAGCATTCAGGCTTTTGAGCAGAACAGTTCAGCTGAGAGCCATTGGGATGAGGACTCAGAAGCTTCCAGTCTGAGGAAACAGGATCAGCTGAAGAACTGGCGAGATGAGGTTGCTGTGGCTTGTTCTGTTTCTCTGATCTTCCAGCATTCACCCCATACCTGGCCTCAGGTTTGATTTTATTAATAAGAACTTTTAAGATTCATGCTACATAAGCCTTTGCCATTGCTCTTGGATATCTTTCAGGATTGGATAGTGGGCCTCTATAATCAAGATATATACTAGGGTCATAGGACATGGAGAAATAAAGTGGATACCAAGTTGGAAGCTTCAGTCCTACTGACTTGTCTTTATATTTCTGGAAAGTTTTACTTATGCTATCAGGGAAGAAAAAAATAATCGATAATCTCACCCATCTGTGACCTCCACAAGCTGCAATAACAACAGGCCTGGCAAAAATCTGCCCTCTGGTGCAATCATGGCATGACTGTTATGGGAATACATACGTTCTGATGGAATTTAAAGCCCTTTCTGTGAGACAGAATTCATGCCTCATACTGTTAACTGGGCCCAAACTGGCGAGGTCATAGGCCCTGGGGAAGAAATCAATACCATTATTCTACTAAATACATGCAGCAACAAGTCTAAACCTATAGGTTAAACTTATGCCTATAAATTAGTGCATCTCTCAACCCTCACCAGAGTTCTTTTCTTTTTAATAGTAGATGGTGATTAACACTAGAAATCCACAAGTGGTCAACATGTAGAAGAATAAGAGAATAGTCTTATTTTTAATGGGACACCTATATCACACTCTTTAGCCCTAAGGCTCAAGGATCATCATGGAAGAAGGAATGAAAAGGTTGTAAGAACCAGGAGTTATGGGCATCTGCAATGAAACAGTATTTGTTGGGCATGACAGGACCATTGTACATGACCTCATAGTAACTATGATTGCATATACCAAGACCTCTGGAAGATTGTGCCAGCCAGGGGGTCATCATGGATTGTGGAAGGGTTATCTACCTGAGAAGGTATTGTCGTTTGATAGCTGATGAAGGAGGGACAGTAAGTTTTCTCCACGGATGCACCATTGTAAAAGCTACCCATGCTCTAACACATGGTCCAACATATGTCCACATATAGGCAATAGTGAGTGAACTCAGTGTTCAAGAGATAGAGGAGACAGAGAGGGAGAGAGGAAGAGAGAGAGAGAGAGAGAGAGAGAGAGAGAGAGAGAGAGAGAGAGAGAGAGAGAGAGAGAGAGAAATTGAATTGGGGAGGAAAAAGTGGTGATGTGTATGGATAGTAAAGAGATTGTGGGGAAGGCAATGAGACTGGATTTAATCAAACATAGTGTATATTAGTGACAAAAAGTTTTTTTTCTTAATCAGTAAATAAATATATCAGCCTGAGGACTAGGCTTGCTGGAATATACCTACAATTTCAGAGCTTAGGGAGGTGATGGTGGAGGTTAGATTTGGCTATATAGTGAGAACATGTCTCAAAAATTTCACAAGGTTTACAAATTGCCAGTAACAATGTACAAAAGCAATATGACAATGAGGCAAATGTTAATTTATTTTAACAAACATATAAGACATAAATGGTATATGTTAATGGGTTAACAATTTAAGTTACAATACATGTTCAATGTTTAAATTAAGTTAAAGACACTTACTAAAGATATTATCATTTATTTATGTTAAAATTTCAAAATTCCAGCCAGGCAATGGTAGCACATGCATTTAATCCCAGCACTCAGGAGGCAGAGGCAGGCGGATCATTGTGAGTTCAAGGCTGGCCTAGTCTACAGAGTAGTTCGAGGATATCCAAGGCTACACAAACAAATCCTGTCTCAAAAAATTCAGATTCCCTTCCCCATTCTGAATCTTAAAGCATATTTTTGTTTTCTATATGGACCCACCCTATTCTGTAATAGCACAATAGAGCTGCTTGATCCCATCTAACTGTAACTCATTACCCATTGATCTAACTTTCCCCACCTATACCAAACTCCTATCCTACCAGCCTCTGGGAACCACCATTCTACTCTCACTTCTGTGATGTCAACTTCTTTGGATTTTCCATGAGATCAACAGTCCTTGTCATTCTATGTCTAGCCTCTTTCACTCAACAAGTGGTATAGTTCCATTTTTAATACATAATATAGGTTTGTCTATTAAGAATTGGATATGTACTTTTACCCTCCAGATGGGAAGCTAAGGAAGAGGCTGATAGGAACCATGGTCTTTTCTTTCACTACCTGCAAATTCACTCTGGTTATCTTCCTACACAAGTGTCCCAAGGAACACACTATCAGAGATGTTTCAGAAAACAGATTTGTAGGATGTGGTCAGACTCATTGTAGTTAGTGAAAGGAATGAATGTGATTTTGGTTGATTGAACCAGATTTTTCCCCTCTTATCCACATATCCCAATATATCTAAATCTGTTTGTTACTTTAGGTCATTCATATAGATAGTATTTTGTATCCATTACAATTCTCAACTAGGTAAAATAAGAGATGATGGTGAAGTCAAGTGTGAAACAAACCACAAAAATCTATGAGTTAACTCTAGTAATAAGGTGTTTGATTTACCTTCAAGATCTCATTCATTTATCTTCAGTCCATCTTCAATTAATGCTGTTTGATTCACTGGAGATTTGGAATCAGGCTCTCTGATAAGGAGTCTCTACAGAAATGCCCAAAGTCAAGCCAATGAAATCCCTGTAGAATCAACAGAACGTTATCCTGCCCTGATGCCAGCTAATTAATGTCACTGACACATGTGGAGAGAAGGTGTCCTAGATGTTCAAAATTTATTCCCCAATGTTTTAAAGACCATATATTTATTCTGAACACCCTAAAACTAAGAAACATCATATGGGAAGCCATTCATATAAAATGTATGTCCATAAACTCAAAATATGAGGGTGGATTTTAATTTACTTGCAAACATGAAGAAATCTAGATGTCTAAAGCACTTCAATGTTTTTATTGTTTTTACAGTTTAACTACTTAATTTTCATGTGTGTAGATTGAACATATACTGGCAAGATATAATGAGACATTAAATGAGTTATCCAGTCGATCTGACTTCAAAAGTAGTACAATTTATAAGCAAATGTCCAGGTAAGATATTAATGACTCTGTAAAATAACATGAGGATGTGCAGTAAAATAGATTTCTGACTCAGGGGAATAATTGTATTTTGTACTGGAGAAGGGAAAATGAGTTTTCACTTGTTGTATTCTATTAGATCTTTTAAATAAAAAATAACTTTTGAAAACTACACCTAAATATTTCCAGTTGATTTCCCTATTATGTTGTGGTAAAATAATAAAAGATAGGTCTTTCACAGTTCTTTAAATATCTTTTCAAAGTCCTTTAAGTCAAAGGGATATCATAAAATGATATAGATCTGAAATTGAAATGTCTTATTTTATTCATTTGATTATATATTCTAGTATAAAATGATAGAAAAATTAATCATATTTTTTGTGATTGAGGAGCAAAAATATGTTAAGTTCAGTTTAGAAGAAAGGTCATTTAAATGCTAATTATAATGTGTTCCTTTTTTTAAAAAAATGCACTTTGGAAAGTTTAAAATCCTAAGCAAATCACCATTGCTTCACTGTGATT
>CABHPR010128356.1:0-30218 GCA_902168415.1 Peromyscus melanophrys | reverse complement strand
TTTTTTTAAAGCGAGCAAAAGACTTGTTTTCTTAATTATGGTGAAAGGAAGCAGGGTCTGAGGTCCCAATTCAATCATGAGGGTTTTGGTTGGTTAGTTGCTTTTTTGTTGTTTGTTTTGATTTAATTTAAAGTCAGATCTATATGAGCATACTTTGAAACATACTAAAAGCTAATTCAAGTGGTTACTTGTTATGTAGTATATCCTTTGCAATCATAATCAAGAGTTGAATTCGGAGGCTGGAGAGATGGCTCAGCAGTTAAGAGCACTGGATGCTCTTCCAGAGGACCCAGGTTCAATTCCCAGCACCCACATGGCAACTCACAACTATCTGTCCAGTTCCAGGGGATCTAACACCTTCACACCAATGCACATAAAATAAAATTAAATAAATTATTTTTAAAAAGAGTTGAATTCATTGAGTTAATTTTTCATACTGATACCTGCTACCAATGTATTTCAAAATCTTTGGGATTGACTTCCTTTGAAGTAGTGACTTTGGTGATGCTCTAGACTTTTATTTCTTTACCTGACTCAAGGAATTTTATTTGTTAGTTACTACTTTTCCACTCAATTTTTAAAACATTTTGTTTTAGCAGTATTAATGAAAACCCAATTTTTGAGTTTTAAACTCTTATAAACTTTCTTTAAATAAAACATTTCAGGCAATCAGTACTAAGCTTGCTTATATAAGTTTGAGTTGGTAGTAAAGAGTTTTAGCTTGACATACCCTCTTTTCCTTCAGGCTATTCTAAGTCTTTTCAATTCCATATAGCCATCACATGATACTGCATAGTGGCTTTTTTCCCCAATTGAATAAAAAGAATATAATTGTTTACTTTTAGTTCATTACTTTTATTAGAAAAATAATCACTAGCTGGGTGTTGGTGGCACACACCTTTAATCCCAGCATGCAGGAGGCAGAGGCAGGTGCATCTCTGAGATCAAGGTCAGCCTGGTCTACAGAGTGGGTTCTAGGACAACCAGGACTACACAGAGAAACCCTGTCTCAAAAAACCAAAAATAATAATCACTAAACTATACAGACTTGTAGATGTAACCAACCGTCTTATAAATAAGAAACACAGAACCAATGCAAAGAAGAAAGCCAAGAGGTCAGAGCTAAGAGCTAAAACCTTACCCTTCCTCCTGCAGTGGTCCTACCTCTCCGAAGGAGCTGCTACTTCCTGTGTTAAAGTCTTTATATAGTCTCTGTTCTGCCTTCTCATTGGTTGTAAACCCAACCACAGGACTGCCTCATCACGGCCTGTCTGTATAGACCTCCAGGTGTTCTATGGTTGGTATTGAGATTAAAGGCATGTGTATCCAATGCTGGCTGTATCCCTGAACACACAGAGACTTACCTAGCTTTGTCTACCAAGTGCTGTGATCACAAGCGTACATCACCACTGCCCTCCTTTCCTATGGCTTGCTAATAGCTCTGACCCCCAGGCAACTTTATTTATTAACATACAAATAACATTTAATTACAAAAGAAAATATCACCATACAGACTTATTTCCTTGCCCTCCATTTTGACAACACATAGTTAGAGCTCATTGGTTTGTCCAGCAAGCATTTATTGAGAACTTACTAACTGCCACTATTCTGGGTATTTCAGTTACTGAAATCACTGCCCTTGAGAAATTTGTATTTCAATTGTGGGGGACAGACAATAGAAAATAAATAAGTCCTAAATACTTCAAAATAAAGGAATAGACTTTTCTGAAAATAACTCTAACAGCTCAATAAATGGTTGTAAGAACAGATGAAAAGGATAGCTTGAAATTAAAAAGCTTCCTTGGAGCAGCAAAGGAAGCAGTCAGAGTGAAGTGACAGCCTAGAGAATGGGGACAGACATCTTTGCCAACTATATATCTAACATGGAATTAGTATATAAAATCTATCAAGAAATACACTGTTATGTGTAGTTAATATATGCTAGTAAAACTATAAAACCACCAAACAAAAGGAATACAAACATTGAACAAATAATCCAGTCAATAAGTCAAAAGACATTCTTCAAAAGAAATGGAGGGATGGTTCAGCAGTTAAGAAAACTGGCTGCCCTTTCAGAGGACTGAGGTTCACTCTGGTACCCAAGGGCAACTATAACCATCTACAACTGCTCACATGCCCTCTACTGGTCTCCATGGGCACTACATGCAAGTAGTGCACAGACATGGGAAAAAAACAGTGTAAAAATTCATCTCAGTTTTAAAGAATATGGCTGTTAGGATTGCTCAGTGAATAAAGGTCTTGCCACCAAGCCTGATAACCTGAATTTGACCCTTGGGACTCACATTGTGGAGAGAGGGATCTGACTCCTACAAGTTGTCCTCTGACCTCTACATGTGCCCTGGCATGCATACACACAAAATAAATAATGTATCTTTTCCTTCAAAGATATGCAAATGGCTGATACATACAAAAAATATATATTCAACATCCTTAACCATCAGGAAAATGCACATTTAAACTCTATTGAGATTACATCTTGCCACAGTCTGTGAATGGCCATCATCATAAGGTTGTGAGGAAAGAACACTACATACCTCTGGTAGGAATGTAAACTCATGAAAACACTATGGAACTCAATGAGGTTCCTCAAAAAAAAAATAAAGTAGAAGTGCCATATAACCCAGCTGTACCTCTTTGACCTAAATACCTAAAGGACTCCGAGTAAACATACCACAGAACTATTTGCATATTTATTTATTGCAGCACTATTCACAATCGTCAAGATACGAAATACCTAGATGCTCATCAACAGGTGAATTGGGGAAAAAGTGAATGAATAAAGAAAAGACAGTATATATGTACAATGGAGTGTTTGTCAGTCATCAAGATGATGGTAATTGTGTCATTTGCAGGAAAATAGGTGGGACTAGATCTTATTGTGTTGAGTCAGTCAGATTCAGACAATTATCACATTTTCTTCATATCGGGAAAGTAACTAGTGGTGGTGGTGGTCTTTGTGTGTAAAGGAAGGGGACCATGGAATGGGGAACAAGACAGGATGATGATGGGATAGAAAAGAGAAAGAGACCATGTTTTCTCATGTGGAGCCTAGAATAAACCATTACTTTTTTCTGTGTATAGATATTTTGCCCCAGGTGCCCTTGGAGTGTCACCACCCCTGGAACTGGAGATAGAGGTATTGTAAGTCACACACTGGGCGCTGGGAATTGGAGAACCTGGGTCCTAAGAAAGAGAATCAAGTGCTCTGTACCACTGAGCCCACTCTCCAGCCCAGTCAGAATGTCTTTTTTATAAAGAGTTTGGGTTTAGTTTTCCTTAAATTGCATGGAACTTATTCCTAACTACACCATGTTCTTGATCTCATAATACCTTAGTTCTCTGAACTCGATGCCTTTTTGTACCCTTGCTCTTATTGCTTTTGTATTTGACCACCCTGAAGAGTTTCCTGAACAAACTTGGGGGGGCTGTTTTTTTCTTTCCTACTATAGCTACCACACTGTTATATATGATGGCGTGTTTAGTGAGCAGTCTTGAAATCAGCATTCTAGGGGTCAGGCTGGAGAGATGGCTCAGAGGTTAGGAGCACCGACTGCTCTTCCAGAGATCTAGAGTTCAATTCCCAGCAACCACATGGTGACTCGCAACCATCTGTAACGAGATCTGGTATGTGGAGGCTCACAAAGGTTCCCTAGTGAGATCTGAGCTGGCTTTACCCAACAGGGCTGCATTAGAGGATTGCTTGACCACGTGCGTGGTTACAAGGTGATTGGAAGGATCTACACTTGGCTGAGCTATGGGGAGGTCTTTTGCTTCACCCCTTGGCATTCCTATAAATAGCCCTTTAGAAGAGACAGAAGGAGCCAGTGGATAATAATCCAAGCCCTCCCAAGGCTATCCTGTGTTTTTATGTTTCTCTCCCTTCCATCCTTCTATCTAATACCTCTAATCCCTCTCAAGAGTACCCTGTCGTAAAATGTAGGAGCCAGTCTCCCAGCTGGGCTTCCACAAATGGCACCTGAACAGGGATAGGGGACTTGGCGAAAGGAGAGAGGGGGCATCGCAAGTGAAAGGGGGCATGCCCGATAAGGAATTAAAAATAAAGGTGACGTATTTTATTCTTGGGAGTGAAAGTAAGGCAGCTGAATACCGAAGTTGAAAAGTGAGGTGCGGCCGGGTGGCGGCGGCGGTGGCAGCCTCCTCCCAGCACTCTGGAGGCAGAGGCAGGCGGATCTCTGTGAGTTCGAGGCCAGCCTGGTCTACAAAGCGAGTTCCAGGAAAGGCGCAAAGCTACACAGAGAAACCCTGTCTTGAAAAACCAAAAAAAAAAAAAAAGGAAAAAGAAAAGAAAAGAAGTGCAGCAAATATTTCTATCTAGGTTTCTTTCTTTTTCTCTTTTAATTTCTATCAAAAAAATTAAGGAAATAATATAAGGTAGAATGTAGGAGTATAGTGTAGAAAAAACTTAGGGTAAGAAGGAAAAATATAAGGTAGAATATAGGAATATAGTGTAAGAAAATGAAACTTAGTATAAGAAAAGCAACAAGAGAGAGAGAAGCTGTGTTCTTGGGACTCTGACCGCAAACTCCTGGGGAAGAATCTCAGTCATGAAAAAATACTATGAAAAAAAAAAAAAAAACCAGGCAGAAAAAGATTCCTGTGGAAGCTTTGAGCCTGTGAAGATGCAGAGGTCCACAGCCAAGCACCCAGATTCCATCATAATCTACCTGATTAAATGCTATTCTAGTAGGAAAAAGGTTTTGTTTAATTTTATTACATTTATTTATTTAATCATTTATTATATGTGTATGGGTGTGTGCACGAATCTTAAAAGGTCTTATTAATAAAAACAAACCTGGAGCCAGGTATTGGGGTGAATGCTGGAAGATCAGAGAAGCAGAACAAGCCACAGCTTCCTCACCTCACCAATTCCTCAGCTGATCCTGTTCCTCAGACTGGAAGCCTCTGAGTCCTCATCCAGAATGAATCTCAGCTGAACTGCTGCTCATAGCCTAAAAGCTTAACCAGGCTCTAGTTCCTGGTTTTCACGCCTTATATACCTTTCTGCTTTCTGCCATCACTTCCTGGGATTAAAGGTGTGAGTCACCATGCCTGGCTGTTTCCAGTGTGGCTTTGAACTCACAGAGATGGATCTCTGCCTCTGGAATTCTAGGATTAAAGGCGTGTGCTACCACTGCCTAACCTCTATGTTTAATATAGTGGCTGTTCTGTTCTCTGACCCCAGATAAGTTTATTGGGGTGCACAATATATCAACCACAGGTATGTACATGCCATAGCTCATAAGTGGAAGTCAAAAGATATTTTTGGAAGTCTGATCTACCACATGGATTCTGGGGATCAATCTCAGGTTTGGCGATGGGCTTTGCTGGCTGAGCCATCTCACTTGCCCTGGAATGAGATATTACTATTTAGCAAATCTTCAGAGCCTCCAAACAAAATAATTGTTAGTAAATGTGTAGGATATTTAACCAGTTGTCTCTCATTGATTGGATCAAATGCCCTAAAGACAATTTGAAATAATTTTTAAAGTTGACTTAGATATCTTAGTAACCTGCAAGTGCCTCTGAATAAAAGAAATATAAATTCAACCCAGAATTACTTTCTAAACTAAATTGGGAAAGATTGTGTGACCTTCCATTTTCATTCATTTCAATCAAAAGAATTCAGGGTTTCTGAAGGTGTGAGTATATCCTTTAATCCCAGCACTCAGGAAGCAGATAGATCTCTGAGGTTGAGGCCAGCCTGGTATACATAGAAAGCTCCAGGCCAGTTAAGGATTCATTGAGAGGCCCTGTCTCTAAATAACAACAATAAATATAAATATATATATATGGAAAATACAATATACAAATGTATATCCGAAATGTACATTTCACATAAGTTATCTTCTTTGAACCTTCCAAAATTCCTGAACAAATGATTTCCAACACTATCTATACATATATATACATATATATGTGTGTGTGTAACATCATTCTGGAAGATAACATCGTTATCAGGAACTTACTTACATTGCATGGTAGAAGTACCATTTTCCTTGCCTCGTTTTAGGAAAATCAGAGCATTTTCTTTTTACTAATAAAGGTTTTTGGGGGGGGGAAGACATGGAGATGAGTTTTGGGGGTTTGGTTGATTTTTTTGTGTGGAGGTGCTGGAGATGGAACTTAGGGCTTCATGCATGCTAGGCAATACTCTACCACTGAGCTGTACCCCAAGCTGGAGCATATTCTCACATAGCCCTCAGGTTGATCTCAAACTTGCTACTCGCAGACAATGTTTTTGTTTGTTTTTTGAGACAGAGTCTCTACATACCTTTGGCTGTCCTGGGACTCACCAGACCAGGCTGGCCTTGAACTCACAGAGACTCTGCCTCCTGAATGCTGGGATTAAAGGCCTGAGCCACCATGCCTGGTGAAGGATGGTCTTGAACTTCAGATTCTACTGCCTCCACCTCCTAAGTGTGGAGATTACAGGCATGTACCACTATTCCTGGTAATAGAAATTGATCCCAAGACTAAGCAAGCACTCTGCCAAACTGAGCTATATCCTTACCTGTTGTGGAATATTAGTTTAAGATGTGTTACATTCATTTATGCTGTAGAATATTTGTTTAATGATGCAAAGATGTGTTGCATTCTTTTATGTTGCATTTGTTTAACTCTGTAAAGCTGTGTTACTTTGCCTGCCTAAAACACCTGATTGGTCTAATAAAGAGCTGAATGGCCAATAGCTAGACAGGAGAAAGGATAGAGCGATAGGTGGGGTTGCCAGGCAGAGAGAATAAATAGGAGGAGAAATCTAGGGAAGAGAGCAAAGAAGATGAGTGAAAAGCAAGAAAAGGAGGAGAGGAGAATGCCAAGGGCCTGCCACACAGCCAGTCATGAAGTAAAAAGGAAAGAATAAAGAAAAGTAAAAAGCCCAGAGGAAAAAACGTAAAGAGAAACAGGATAATTTAAGTTAGAAAACCTGGCAATAAACAAGCCAAGCAAAAGCAAGGCATTCATAAGTAAGAATAAATCTCTGTGTGTTTATTTGGGAACTGCGTGCCGGGCCCCCAAAGAATAAAAAACCAACTATACCTAGTCCCTGAAGCATTTTCTTTATCAGAAATTTTGCACTATTTAAAGCTGACTTCTGATCTGTAAACAAGCATGCAATCCTTATCTAGTGGCCTAAATCTTCATTATCTTCATAGTTAGCTTAACATGCATACGTCCATAAAAAGTATTGCACAATCCTAATATTTTTATTTTTCATGAGAATAGTGAACTGGAAGAATCTTACAGGTCATATCTTCCCATTTCCCAAATGATGCAAGAAGTGTCTGTAAAATACCTCTTCTTTAAAAGCTCCATAGTTCGAAACAGCTACTTCCTAGACTTCCCATCCCTTGCCATTCTCTTCTCTCCTAGGATATTTTGATCCTCATGTGCCTATGGACTCCCAGGTTCTAGGACAAAGCCTGTTCTAAGGATGATTTAACCAACCCAAGCCCTGGCATCCTGAATCAATCCTCATCTATTTTGCTGATCCTAAATGACACAGATATGGGATCACTAACCTCAGGCCAAGAGCATTTCCTCCTCTCAGATTTGAGATGTAGTGGGGTAAGAGAAATATGCATTGTGCTTCAGGCTGTGCAGTTAAACTGAGTGGGGTTCTACCCTATTCCAACACTTGGCAGCCATGTAGCCCTAGGCAAAATAGTTGGCTCATTATGTGCTTCAGAGGTTATTGTGAGGATTAAGCATGACAGCCCATGCTAAGACCATCATGTAGTGCTTAGATGTGGTAGTGCATGCCTGTCATCCCAGCACCCAAGAGACTGAGGCAAGAGAATTGAGTTTCAGCCTGAGCTGTTACATACTGAGTTCCTGGACAGCCTGAGCTACAGACCGAGACACTGATTCAAAGAGCCAAAAAAAAAAAAAATAATCTAAGAGCTGTCATTAATTTGGTGGGAAACAGAGAGAGTGAAAACTAGAGTTAATCCTAAAGAAGTGCCAGGTCCAAATAAGCCAGACTGGTCAATTGATTATTTCAAGCTGAAATCACTTAAGGATATGTAACTTTGGGAAGGACTATTTGGCCTGCATTTTCGACATGCAGCAAGTCATAATGATTCTTTCAGGAGGGATGGCCTTCACATACCAAAGCTGGGAAATGGCCTTGCTCACAAGAGACTGATCATTAAAGCTTCAGTGACCTTGAGTAAACAAACTCTGATGTAACCTTTAGCTTACAATAGTGACTACACCCCCACCATATATCTCTGTAAGGACATTCCTAGAATTTACTACCCTAGCCCAGATAACAATCACGTTATTTCTTTACAGATGTATTGTCCTTGATCTAAAAAGTATGAATGCATCATGCTTTGATCATTTCTTCAGAATTCAATGTTGTGAAAATTTCAGTGTACATGTAAAATTAATTTTAAAAAGTCTTGCCAATCAGTTCTTGTAATTAATTGGGTTCATTGATCTTGCCAAGGGACCCATGCACAAACTGAGAAGAATAGAGCTAATCTCTTTGTCATCTAGTCTGATATTGCTCCCATTCAATGAGGTCCCTGGAAGAATAAGCAGGGCAGTATTTGAGGTAGCTCCTCTTTATTTGATTTTGTGTTTTATTTCTTTTCTTTTTTTTTTTTTTTTTGGTTTTTTGACACAAGGTTTCTTTATGTAGGCCTGGCTGTCCTGGAACTCCCTCTGTAAACCAGGCTGGCCTGGAGCTCAAAGATCTGCCTGCCTCTGCCTCTGCCTCTGCTTCTTGAGTGCTGGGATTAAAGGCATGCGCCACCACTGCCTGTCATTCCTTTATTTGGATATGTTAATTTCCATATGGAGTTTGTGGGGAGGCTCAAGTAAACCACGTTTCTTAACCATGATAGTGCCTAAAGCTTCCTCTGGTCATCTAAGATTAAATGCAAAGTCATAATGCTTTACTTAATTATTGGGGAAAAAATAAGTACCAACCACAGAGCCAGAGCCAGTCATAAAGTTCCACTTGTTCTGGTTCAGCTGCTATGTTCCACTGTGCTGCTATGCTGTAGTTCTTAACATAGCAGGTTCACAGGCTTCCCCAGGGAGAGTGAAGCCCTAGTGATTTGACAGGGAGTAATGTCAGGACACCTTCAGGCCATTTCCTTTTTTATTATTATTTATTTATTTATTTTTATTTTATGTGCATTGGTGTTTTGCCTGTATGTCTGTGTGAGGGTCCCCTGGAACTGGAGTTACAGACAGCTGTGAGCTGCCATGTGGATGCTGGGAATTGAACCCAGGTCCTTTGGAAGAGCAGTCAGTGCTCTTAACTGCTGAGCCATCTCTCCAGCCTCGCCATTTCCTTTTGTAAGGCTATCCTAGCTCCTGGTGTCTATGTGCCTGAGTTGGGGCCAGGATTTGTTCCTGCTACTTAGGCAAACAAAACATTAAGGAAATATTCAGTACCAGTCAGAAAACCACTTTGCTCAAGACACATCCCTCCATCTTCCCCTCCCTCCCCACCCCCCCACCCCCCAGTTTATCCAGGAGATCTCTTCTATTTCCCTTTCCCAGGGAAATCCATGCATCCCTCTCTGGGCCCTCTTTGTTATCTAGCCTCTCTGGGACTGTGGATTGTAAGTTGCTTATCCTATACTTTACTCCTAATATCCACTTATGAGTGAGTACATACCATGTTGTCTTTCTGGGTCTGGGTTACCTCACTCAGAATGATTTTTTTTCTAGTTCCATCCATTTGCCTGCAATTCATGATGTCATTGTTTTTTAACAGCTGAGTAATACTCCATTGTGTAAATGCACCACATTTTCTTTATCCATTCTTCAGTTGAGGGGCATCTAGGTTGTTTCCAGGTTCTGGCTATAATGCTGCTAGGAACATAGTTGAGCAAGTGTCCTTGTGGTATGATTGGACATCCTTTGGGTGCCCAAGAATGATATCATTAGGTCTTGAGGTAGATTGATTCACAATTTTCTGAGAAGTCACCATACTGATTTCCAAAGTGACTGTACATGTTGGGTGGGCTGGGTGTGGAAGCAGGTTGGAGGAGGGACAGAGGTGGAGAGTAACAAGAGATGTCTTGATGGTGGCATTTGGGGGTTAAGGAGAAACCTGGCGCTAGGGAAACCCCCAGAAATCCACAAGGATGACTCAGCTAAGCAATAGTGGAGAGGGTGCCTGAACTGGCCATCTACTGTAATCAGATTGGTGATGACCCTAATTGTCATCAAAGAACCTTCATCATCCAGTAACTGATGGAAGAAGATGCAGAGATCCACAGTCATGCACTGGGCTGAGTTCAGGGAGTCTTGCTGAAGAAAGGGAGGAGGGATTGTACGAGCCAGGGGGACCATGTTGGGGGAACCCACAGAAACAGCTGACCTGAGCTCATGGGAGCTCATGGACTCTGGACCAACAATTATGGAGCCTCTATGGGACCAACCTAGGCCCTCTGCATGTGTGTGGCAGTTGTGTAGCTTGGTCTCTTTGTATGGCTCCTAACAATGAGATCAGGACTTGTCCCTGGTGCTTAGCTGGCTTTTTGGAATCTGTTCCCCATGCTGGATTACCTTGCCCAGCCTTGACGCAAGGAGAGTTGTTCGGTCCTGCTTCAACTTGATGTGCCATGCTTTGTTCAAGCCCATGGGAGGCCTGCCCCTTTCTGAATGGAGACAGGGGAGGAGTAGATGGGGAGAGGGTAGATGGGAAGCGCGGGGGCGGGGGGACTTGGAGGAGAGGAGGGAGGAGAAACTGGTCAGTATGTAAAATAAATGAAAAATGTTATTTAAATAAAAAATGTAAAAAAAAAAAAAAAAAGAAAACCTGCTTTGCTGCCTTCACTAACTAGGCCAGCAGGGGGAGTGCGGTGGATGTGCATTCTCCTTGTAGTGTCAATTCTGTCTCTTCCTGCATCTAGAGTGGCACTCAGTGTGGAAGTGTTTATACTCAGGATTAGTCTTCCCAAGTCTCTTGAAGTTAAGAGGCTCTTACCTACTAGTTTCAGGCAAACAGCCCAAGGACAATGGGTATGACCAAAATAGTTTCATTTTTCTTGCTTAGGGCCTGAAAGGATCCACTTCACCAGGTTGAGTTCCCTGGAAACCCAGAGTGTCCTATTCACACAGCTGGCTTTAGTGCTGTGGCTCCAGAAAGATAATTCCTGCTGTTCGAGCTTGTCAGAAAGCTTAGGGAAAGCTATACACATACAGACATGGGGGCACCACAGAGTTATCTGTGGACATTTTAAAAATTCCAGTTCCTGAACAGATCATTCCTGCTGTTCGAGCTTGTCAGAAAGCTTAGGGAAAGCTATACACATACAGACATGGGGGCACCAGAGTTATCTGTGGACATTTTATAAATTCCAGTTCCTGAACACCACTTTAGAGCTTCTAGATAGGGTGGTTTGGAAATATGTACTGTAACTAATTGAGATCCTGCAGTTAGCTTGAACCAGCGTTTGAGAACCACTAATCCAAAAGAATCCCAGATGAGATATTTCATCAATCCTAATGCCCCTGCACAGCCCTTAGGGCCATAAAGAGCCAAAGGTCTTGGAATCAAAACAAGAGTTTAACCCTGGTGGTTGCACTGTATAAATCATGCTGACATCATCAAGAAACTTAAAAGTAGTTCAAGAGCCTAAAGCTGGCCCTTCCCAAAGAAACAAGTACCCTTCCAGGAAGGTGATGAGGGATGACCAATGGAGGAAGGTATCTATGAAGGAAGGCAGCAACTCTGTCCCCTTGGGTGTTTTGAGACAATAAACTCTACCTCCTACTGGCATTTGCTAGTAAACATGGCAGAATTTAAGCCTTGCTTTCTAGAAAGCTGTCTTTCTAGACATGGGTGTACCCACCTCACCCCCAGTAGGCTTAAGTTCCTTTCCTGGGCTTATCCAGCTATTCTGGACTAAGGATCTTTTCTGCCCTAGCCCTGGGCAGTGGTGCTTAGATCAGCATATGACCCTGGACTTTCTGAGTAATTGAGGTGATGGTCTTTAACCTCACTGACCTTGGCCACAGTCTATCCCCATGTTGAATACAGGCCTCTGAGCAAACAAGTACAGTCTGAGTCACAGTTGTAAATTATTCAATCATGGAAAAGCATACCAACCAGGGTTTCATTAGTTATCAAATCAACAGACAACAGGACCCAAGCTCTTTTAGTAAGATGCAGAGGCAAGACATTGTGTAGGTACAACTGGCAAGAAAACCACCTCTAACTGGAATACTAAAGACTGGGATCCAGGCCAAGAAACAAGAAGCATACTGCTGGTGATGATGAGCCTGGGGTCAGGTGGTCTTGGCGAAGGACTGGAGAGGTGAGGCGGACCTTTCTTTGGATGCGAAGCCCCCTAAAACATGTTACATTTTGCTGTCAGGGGACAGAGCTGCACAGGCCAAACAGGAAAGAACTCAGGATTTGTCGTCTCGGGACTCTCGCATAGCAGGATTCCAGTAAGACCATTAAAGTAACATCTTCAAACAAGGATACCTGCCTGGGACTATTATACCTTCACTACACATTTTTAGTTTACAGTTAGACAAAGGACCGGATGTACAGAAAACAACTATTGGACTCTCTTGCTGTAGAATCACCCAAAAGTCAAATAAAATGTTCCACCTGACAGTAAGGCCATCCTCCACCTCGGCACCCCTTAGGACAATAATATCAAAGGAAATGAAATGTTTCTAAATAAATTTAGCCCAAAAAACATAATGTAGAGTTGTACACAAAAACTCTGAGAGGCATGAGATGGCTCAGTGGGTAATGAGATGTGCTGCCAAGTCTGATGACCCGAGTTCAATCCTTGGAACCCACATGGTGGAAGGTGAGAATCAACTCCTGCATGCTGTCCTGTGACCTCCACACACATACTGGCATGCTTAGTGCACTCTCCACACACAAACAAATTAAATAAAAATTGTAAAATAAATCAATCCAATTATTTTTTCTGGGAGCAGTCAATGATGTTGAGTATATGTTTTCAACATATATTCTCGAAACATAGCCTTGTACTCGTTGTCTAATTTTATTTTTTAAAGATTTATCTTATATGTGTGTGGGTTTTGCCTGCATGTATGTATGTGCACCATGTGCCTGCAGAGGTAAGAATAGGACACTAAATCCCCTGAAACGAAGTTACAGACAGTTGTGAACCATGATGTAGGTTTTGGGAATCGAACCTGGGTCCTCTCAAAGAGCAGCAAGGGCTCTTAATCACTGAGCCATCTCTCCAGCCCTCTGTTATTGAATTCTTGTTTCTAAGTAATTGCATTATCCTGTAACTGGGTCATGGGGCCTTTGAACATAGGAGATGTGTCTTCCTGTGACACATATTCCATGGCATTCTTTGCATAATATGTATTTGTTAGCTTGAGTCTTGCCTCATGCAAGAAAGGGGAGGGGGCCACAGGGAACAAACATCATCTTCTCATGATGAAATGTGTGAAGAAGAGTGGAATTCTTGCTAAAGAACTGGAATTGTAAGGCAGCCTACTTTTACACTTTAAAAAAAGGGGGGGGGGTGTTGGAGATCCAAGGCACACACCTGGGGGATGCAGGAAATGTTAATCCACATCTCCTTTCAAGACTTCACAGACCCACACCTTTTAATCCTAGCACTTGAGAGGCAGAGACAAGAGGATCTCTATGTGTTTGAGGCCAGCCTGGTCTACATAGCAAGCTCCAGAACAGCTAGGACTAAATAGATCCTGTCTAAAAAAAAAAAAGCCAGATGTAGTGGCACATGCCTTTAATCCCAGCACTTAGGAGGCAGAGGCAGGTGGATCTCTGTGAGTTTGAGGCCAGCCTGGTCTATAGAGTGAGTTCCAGGACAGCCAGAACTGAATGATTAGACCCTGTCTTAACAACAACAACAAAAAAAACAGACAAAAAACAACAACAAAAAAACCCATACTTATGACTGTCAAAAACCTCTTCTTGTGGCTAGGGATGTATCTAAGTGATAGTGCTCTCTATCATCAGATGCAAGGCCCTAGCTTCTAGCCTCAGCACTCCAAACAAACAAAGTCTTCCTGGAGGAAAGCAAGACATAAAGACATGTGATAATCTATACAAATTTTATTTTGATATCAGTTTGTATGGAAACAAGCAGGTGTCAGCATTTTGCAGGCACAGAAAAAGGGGAAAGAAAAAACTCCGGTGCTGATTCTCTTATATTTACACCATTTGGTTTCAACAAGGACAGGAAGCTTTACTGTTAGCTTCCTGTGGGAACTCCAGTTTCTGCACCTTGCCTTGCTGCCTCTCAGCATCACGATACAACAGGGATTTCTGGGCCTTCAGCCGGCAAGCCAGGCACATGAAAATTGACTCCACGTTCTGGCTTTCTTTGGGGTCCTTGGCTGATGTCTCAAACAAGAGCATGTTGTGGGCATCAGCAAATTTCAGGGCTAAGTTGGAGGGTACCTGGATCTGTTCCCTCAAGTCACACTTGTTACCCACAAGCACCTTTGGGACTAGTGCGGGCACAGCATGCCCATTGCATTCTTGGATCCACATTTTTAAGTTGGTAAAGGAGGTCATCTTGGTGACGTCATAGACAAAGACCACAGCATGCACATTGCGGTAGTAGTGCTCGACCATGCTTTTACGGAAGCGTTCCTGTCCTGCTGTGTCCCACACCTGAACCTGCAACAAAAACCCACATGTGAAGTCGGAAAAGGAAACATGGGCATATGAGAAAAAGCATAGTCTTAAAGCATTAGAAAATGCGGTTACAAGTCTGGATACAGCCAGTGGTTCTGGACAGATTAGCAGAATGAACCTATCAAAGCTCAGAGAGAAGTTTTAGAGTTTGCTAAGTTTTTTTTTCCTTAAAATTTCTCGATGAAAATACAGAGTTGAAAAATCTAAGAGATTTTTTTTTATAGTTTAAAAATAGCACACGAGGACTGGAGAGTTGGCACAGAGGTTAATAGGACTTGTTGCAGAGGACCCAGGTTTGATTCCCAGCATCCATGCCTGTGACTACAGTCCCAGGGGATTGGATGCCCTCTTCTGACCTTGGCTAGCACCAGGCATGCACATAGTGCACTTTACATACATGCAAGCAAAACACTCATACGAATAAAACAATGAAACTTTTAAAAATTAATAAAAATAGTACACAGATTGATCAAATTCTCTGGAGGGCAATGTGACAGTTTTATCAATAATCTTAAAAATGTTTCACAACCTTAAGATCTGCAATCCTACTTCCAGGAATCTGTACTAAAGACATTGAAAAGATGATCTCAAATACTGTGAAAATATCTTGATCACAGTGTTATTTTTACTGAAGGAAAAATATTCACTACGAGAGGAATAGCACACGTATGCACAGACACACACACGAAAAGTAATATTAGCACCAATTCACACCTACAATTCCAGCACTCAAGGGTAAGGCAAAAGAATTGCTGTGAGTTCAAGACCAGCCTGGGCTACATGAAAAAAAAAAGTCCAGAGAGAGAAAGTGAGAAAGAGATATTTTTCAGGGCTGGTATGTTCAATTTTTAACTGGCTCCAAATATTTTCATAGGATATAATCTCAATTTTAAAAAACATTAAACACAAACATATTTGTAGGAATGCTAAAATTATATATACCAGAATGTTAATGGCTATTTGAATATAGGTAATATTTATTCTCTTTGGGTTTTTTTCCTTTCCCAAATTTTCTAGTTTAAAATACATGTTACTTTGTAGTGTTTTCTTTGTCATGGTTGTTGTTTTGAGACAGGGTCTTAACGTATATACATCCCAAGCTGGCTTCAAACTAGTGACCCTCCTGCCTCACCTTCCTGAGCTCAGATTATATATATGGCATGCACCGTCTTACCTAACTTTGTATTACAAGATTAGAAACACTAAGCTGAGTCAGGCCAGACTAACCAACATAAATTGGAGGCCAGCCTGAACTACATGAGAACCTGCTTTACTCCCATTAGAAAAGCAAAGCTAGGGAGCTGGAGAGATAGCTCAGAGGTTAAGAGCACTGGCTGCTCTTCCAGAGGTCCTGAGTTCAATTCCCAGCAACCACATGATGGCTCACAACCATCTATAATGAGATCTGGTGCCCTCTTCTGGCCTGCAGATACACATGCAGGCAGAACATTGTATATATAATAAATAAATAAGTCTTTAAAAAAAAAAAAAAAGCAAAGCTAGTGTTAAAAAAAAATCTCACCATTGCTGGGCGGTAGTGCTGCATGCCTTTAATACCAGCACTCTGGAGGCAGAGCCAAGCAAATCTCTGTGAGTTCAAGGCCAGCCTGAGATGTAAAGCAAGTTCCAGACAGCCAAGAAACATAGAGAAATCCTGTGTAGAAAAAACAAAAACCAAAAAACCAAAAAACTTGCCATTTAGCTTTATTTATTTGCTTATTTAAATGAGATCTTATTATATAGCCCAGACTGCCTTCAAATTCATGATCCTCCTGTCTCAGCCACCCTGATGCTGGAATTACATGCTTGAGCCATCATGGCTGTTTTTCAATTTATTTTTAAATTCACTTCTTTGTTATGTAAAAGATAATTTAATTTGCTCTATTTTTCTTCTGCATCTTGGCTTTTGGGATAAAGGCCAACTTATGAAGAGAAAAATCTGGTATCAGTTACACATGCACAGACATAATTTCCAGGAGGAATACTCTGGAAGTCAACATATATTCAAGCCCAATGTTATTTTCTGTGGCATATTCAGGGTCTGGGACAGCAGATATTCATGCTCAGAATGATGATCTCAAGACCCTATAAAATAAATAAATCCTCAGTTATCAAACAAAATTTGGTTATGGCCACTAGCTTGACTACTATGACTCTTCAAATGAAGTCTATAGTCTTTATTAGGAATTAGCAGTCAGTGAGTGTAATCTATGGAATATAATTGAATCTCTTTGCTGAGTGAAGATCTTATAAGACCATCATTCTGAGCACCAGTTTCCATCGTCCTGGCTCTCCTTCATCATCCTCCAGGATCTTTTAGTGAAGCTCACTTCTAGCCTGGCCTGGCCTCAGTCCTTCTGTCTCAGCCTCCTAGTGTTGGGCTTGCTGATATTTACCACCAGCCTCAGCTTCCGTTTGGACTCTCACAGACCCTGGTCAGGCTCTCCTCCCCGTGTTTCCGGACTACAGCGGTCATTTGGTTTCTGGATGTCTCCATTCCATTGCTCCCTGAATGTTGCTGTCACAGTAGGCACCTGCATCCCTGCTTGCACCTGCATGTCATCTTCCTCTTCAGGAAATTAGGGCAGCCTCTAATGCATGTGGTGTCGAGCAGAAACAGTTAAATCTGTCTTAATTTGACCCATCTCTTCCTAGGTTTAAGATGCTCAGCCACATCTTTCTCGGTGACTGTGGTCCACTAGCTCACCTTTCCACAGTAGATCCTGAGCCCAATCTCATCCACTCTTAAAGACACAGCTTATGCCTCTACCTTCGTCTTCAACTCTTTCTTTGGGGGAGAGGCCTTTTTGTGAGACAGGGTCTCTCTATTTAGTCCTGGCTGTCCTGAAACCCACTATGTGAACCAGGCTGGCCTTGAACTCACAGAGATCCACCTGCCTCTGCATCCCAAGTGCTGGCATTAAAGGTATGAGCCACTATGCTTGGTTCAAACCTTTATTTGTTTTTAATTTTAAAGATTTACTATTTTATTATTTCTATTTTATGTGTGTGGATGTTTTGTCTGCATCTCTGCCTGTGCAGCACATGCATGCAGCGCTTGCAGAGGCCAGAAGAGAACAACAGATCCCCTGGAGCTGGAATTACAGATGGCTATCAGCCACCATAAGGGTGCTGGGAATGGAACCCCAGACCTCTGGAAGAGCAGCCAATGGTCTTAACCACTGAGCCCTGTCTCCACTCTCCCCATCTGAGAATCTTTTCTAACTTCTCTACCATTCTCTTTTCTTAGGAATTTTGGTTGCACTTTGGGTCTCCATCATACCACTTAGAATACATTTGTGTGTTCTCTGTTCCAGCCGCGCTGCTGGTCTCTTGCTGACTAAACTGTAGGCAGTGTTTCTCAGCTTTGGATTGTGCATCACTGAGGCGGTGGTGGTGGTGATCAAAAGCAGTTTGGGCCTGAGCCACTAGAACAGACAGCTCAGGTATCTGCCAAAGACATTTCAGAGAAAGCATCCGACTTTGATTACATACAAAATCAAAAATCCTCAAAGACTTTTTTGTTTCTATAAGCAGAAACAAAAAAATGATTTCTATTCCTTCTACCTCTCTGGTGCTCTGAACAGGAAGAAAGAGAGGCAGATGGGGAGAGGGATGGAGGTCAGGGGGAAGAAAACAGGCCCAGTACAGGAATATCATTTCCACTTCCCACCCCCACTCTCCAGTAGTCTTAACTCTTGCCTCTGAGTGAAGCTGAATCCCTGTCGGCCCTCAGGCATGTGGCAGATGCTCTAACACCATGAGCTCAGGATTCTAAAAATACCTGCAGGAACGCGGGTGGGAATGTGTGAGGTGTTTGAACTGAGTAAGGTTGGCTGTTTGGCTTTTCCTTGGCTTCCTAATTGTGTACACCACACAAGTTGCCAGAACTGTAGGGAGAGCCCCTCTGCTGGAGCTCTCCTCTGCCTTTCTGAAGCTACAAAGAGAGCCTTGAAGCTTTCATGTAGAGGCTTGGGAATTCAAGGGTAGTTACTGCTCCAATTCCAGCTCTATATAAACCACATCCAAAGTTTGTGCACCCCTTCCTGTGATGAGACATAAGCCCGGAAGCAGGCTACTCCCAGCAGAAAACACTAACGGGTATGGCCTCAAAGCCTCTAAAACGGAAGTATACCAGTCAGGCTCACTGGATGCATGGAATGGGTTCTCTGTGTCTGGGGATGCAGTTTTCCTGTCCTCAGCATCCTTACGGTTCTTTCATCCTTGCTAGGGAGTGAAAGGAGATGCTTGCCCTCCTCTTTCTTTCCTTCCCAGTGGACATGACTGAAGCCTGCCCCTTAGCTCCACATGCCTGAGATGCTCATCACTCTCAGAGGGCCAGTAGGGGACAGTGGAAGCAAACCAACTGGGATGCAAATCTCTCCCCAAACCATGTGCTACTTCAGCATCCTCATCTGGCATGTCTTGTTGGCATTCCTTGAATATGCATGACACTAATACAGATTCCAGAACCCTCCAGATGTCCAAATCATGGAAGCTCAAATGCCCTTTGTAAAACAGTGTACTGTTTACACATTACTCTACACACCTCCTTCTACATGATGTAATTTATCTCATAATATTTGATACAACGCAAATGATCAAAAATACCTGGTGTAATGTATTGTTTAGGGAATAAGAAAAAAGTCTGTATATGTTTAGGTAGATGTATGCATATGCACAACAACAACAACAACACACACACACACACACACACACACACACACACACAAAGATCTCATATAGATCAGGCTGGCCTGCCTCGAACTCCTTATGTAGCAAAAGATGACCTTGACCTTCTGATTTTCCTGTTCCTACTCCCGGAGTGCTAGGATTTCAGGCATACGTCCCTAGGCCAGGATTATGTGTCAATGGGATTGAACTCAGGGCCTCATACTTGCTAGGCAAGCACTTCACTAACAGAGCTATACCCCTAGTCCCTACTTTGTTTTCTAAATATTTTATTCTCAGTTAGTTGGACCCCTTGAGTACGGAGGGCCGACTGTGTACATTCTTTCTTCCTCTCAGGCCTGACACCACTGAATCTACACGGACGGCTGACGGAGTAAGTGCAGCTGGAAAGAGCATTCTGCCTTCTACTGCATAGCTGAGTAAACGAACAGTCATTCCTTAACTGAGCCTCACTTTCCTCATCTCTACAGTGGGAACTTGAGCTTCTCTGTGGTTGCTAGGATGATCCCATGAAATGAGAAATGAGAAGAAGCTTTTGTAAGATGTGAAGTGCTCAGCGAATATTAGTTGTTATCATTGTCTGGGAGAGCACATCAGCCTTTAGTGCTGTGCCTCAGATCTACTGGTTCTCCTTCTGGAAAGCTTGGCTCTAGAAGCTTAAACAGGGCAAAAGCAGCCAGTGGGAAGAAGCAGGGAGAAAGATGCATTATCTTGCCGTGAGTGGCTTGGATAGGCCCAGATTAATGAGGTGACGGGCAAAGGTTGAGGGACATGGGGTGGAGAGCTGCCACATCCCTGCCTGAATGAGTTTCAGCAAGCCCTCCATCCCCTGCACACACTCTTAGCTGACCTGGGTATTTTTTTTTAATTAGGAGACATATCATTCTATAAATGGGCTGTGAATGTCCTTTAGTTGGAGGCCAATGGCAGAAGACAAAGGTGCAAAGAAGAGAAACCTTTGCAACCTTTGCTGGATACTCCCATGGATGATGGGAAAGTTTAAAAGAAATCTTTTCTTTCTTTATTTCTTTGCTTTTTTTTCTTTTTGTTTTTTGAGACAGGGTTTTTTTGTGTGGCCCTGGCTGATCTGAAATTAGCTCCATAGACCAGGCTGGCCTCGAACTCACAGAGATCCGCCTGCCTCTGCCTCCCCAGTGCTGGGATTAAAGGTGTGTGCTGCAACCACTCAGCTAAAAGAAATATTTTTTATTAATTAGCTGGACTGTCACCTCTGTATCTATGACACACACATACACAAAACTGACACATCTGGCAATGACAGAACAGAGACAAAGACAGACAGACAGACAGGCAGGCAGGCAGGCAGGCACACACACATACACACATGGAGGAGGGGAGAGAAGCAAAGGGAGAAGAGGAGTGAAAGGAACAGAGAAAGGAGGAAAGAGGGGAGGCAAAGAGGACACACACAGTGATGGATAATTAACCATTAAACTATCTGACAGAAGATGGAAGCTTAGAAGCCCCCACAGACGACATGATGTCATTCTGACTGCAGGCAGCTTGTAAGGAACACTGAGCTCAACCTCCTTGCACGTACTAATGTAACACAGAACCGTGTTTTCCCCAGTGATCCACAGACGGGGAGAACCCTGCATCTGGGCCATGCCTGCCCAGATGGGTCATGGCTGACCCACTGTGGTGGTACGCAGCCTGTAGGAGTACCCAAACTAGGCAGAAGGGCTACTTTCTGGAAATTTTACTAAGAATGGTTCGGCAATGTCTACCCACCCCCAGCCCTATTCATTGGTTTCTGCTGCTTTTAGCCGGAGCCAGACACAATATGGTTTAGCTAAACCTGTAGGTGACACATCCATAATGCATAATGGTTATTAACAGAAGCTCCTCCCTTCCTCTGGGAGTTGGAAGATGTCTCCATCTTTCCTGGATTGATCAGGAAAAGCTGTCAGCCTTCCTGTGTTGTGTCCCTCGCACAGATAACCTTCTGGGTTAAATGGACTTAGGACTTATGTACTCTTCTAAGCCTGGCAGTGGGAAACCCAGACTGAGCGACCGGAAGGAAAAGGGATTAGCAGGGCCTCATTGTAGGCTTGATCTTGTTTGATCTTAGGTAAGTCACTTTCGCTCTCTGCGCTCCAGTTCCCCACCTATAAAATGAGGATTTTGGATTAGAGACTTTTTTCTAAGGTCTTTTCTAGCTCTGGACACCTGTAATTCTAATGCCCAAAGTGAGACAACCAAGGTATGAAAAGTAAACTCCAAGTACTCTGGTGAGTGTCTGGAGTGCAAGCAAAACAGATTTCTTGCTTGAATTTTATTTTATGTATTTAGTGGTGCTGAGGCTATGACCGGAGGCCTCACATATGCTAAACACACACTCTACCACTGAACTACACCCCAAACCTGAAGGCTCCTGGATCCTTGAGCCATAGCCTGGAGTTCCTTGCCTATGTGCAACAAGACTGACTGCTTGGTAGTCTATCATCACTTCCAATCTAGGGGGCTAGATATTACCATCTAAAGTAGAGCTCAATGTAAAGAACAAGGGCTCTGGATCTCAGTTGCAACCCTAGCAATCACAAAAGATTCCTGTGCCTTTGGGCAAGCTATCTCATCCATCTCAAACTCAGTCTTCATATCTGTCAAAGGGGAATGATAAAAATCCCAATTCTAGGCTGGCAAGATAGTTCAGCACTTGGCACCCAGTCTAATGTCCTGACTTCAATTTCTGAAACTCACAGGGGAAGGGGGGAAGAGAATGGGTTTCACAAGTTGTCCTCTGACTTCCACACGTACACTGTGGAACATGTGTGACTTCACACACACATGCACACACACATGCACACACACGCACACACATTACATGTAGATTTTTTTAATTAAAAAATACTTTAGCAGGGCGGAGGTGGCGCACGCCTTTAATCCCAGCACTTGGGAGGCAGAGCCAGGTGGATCTCTGTGAGTTCGAGGCCAGCCTGGTTTACAGAGCGAGATCCAGGACAGAGGCACCAAAACTATACGGATAAACCTTGTCTCAAAAAACCAAAAAAAAAAAAATTTTAAATCTTAATTCCTAGGGTGGCTTATCAAGTAAGACATAGTATGACTAGCTTGGGCTTTGTTTAGTCAATAAACAGAAGGTTTTTTGTTTAGTTTAGGTTTATTTTTATTATTTGTAATTATGTGTAGGTATGTGCACATGAATGAATGTGTCTGCAGAGGTCAGAGGCATCAGGTATCTCTAGAGCTGGGATTACAGAGTCCTCTGAAAGAGGACTTTTATGTGCTTTTAACCACTGGGCCACTTCTGCAGCTCCAGTAAATAGAAGTTTTCAATTGTTACCCCTAATTATAAGAGGCATTTCTTTTACATTTTATTTTAGATTTCTTTTGTGCGTATGAGTGTTTTGTAGTGAACACGTAGGTGCTCCTTTCCCTGAAACCACAGTTATGGATGATTATGAGTCACTGGGTGGGGGCTGAGAGTTGAACCCCGGTCCTAGAGCAGTTGGTATTGCAGAGGGTCTGGGTTCAAGTGCTCTTAACCTCTGAGTTACCTCTCTACCACCCCATGGGGGATTGCTTGAGTATGTGTTAACCAGGAAATGTTGGATTGTAAATGTTATGAGGTACAAGTGGAGACATGGTGATTAGAGAAACAGATGGGGCTTCAGGCTCCTGAGGATAGTCCTGATAAGGAAGATGTAGCTCTGAATAAGTCAAATCAGGCATCCCCAGCAGAGGCTGCCATGTGTGCCACCCCTGGGATACAAGGGGGCAAGCCTAGGAGAGGTCATACTATTCTATTCTAGAACTGAGGAGTCTCTCGCACTCCCCTGCCAGGGCTGGTATTTTACAATCTCTTTAATAAGCTGACAGCCTACTGCTGCTGGCTGAACTCTAGGGCCGCCTCAGCCTGCCACACTGCACCTTTCTCTCTCTCCCCCAAAGGGCGACCAGCTTTGACAGTCATCTTCAAAGCAGGTTTGGACACTTGTTCCTTGCAAGCAGTCAAAGTACGAGGCACAATCTACTCCTTCTTCATCTCCTGCCATTTGCCATGCTCTACCATCTTCCAGACACCCTGCTCTCTCAATTGCCAGTTTCGGCCTTGGTGCTTCAAGAGCTTACAAGAGAGCAGGTTCACCATCTCCCGGGTCTCACGCGCCACTGAGGGCCCTTGCCGAATTTGTCCTCAGAGCTTCCTCCCCGAACTGTGTTACAAGGCTTTGTCCTCTGGAAAATATCATCTTCCCCCAAAAGCCCATATTAAGCACTTATCTGCATGTGGTGTTGTGCTGATCTGTTTCTAGTGAGTCACATTGTCACAGGCTCTGCCCTCTGGGAAAAAGAAGTCTGGGATATTTGGCAGAGACTCTGAAATCCAGTTTCGTTAAATACAGGGGTGACAGGAAGGGAGGAATGATTTAAAATCCTCCCTAAGGCCAGTGGGTAAGGACTCTATCCACTATTCACCTCCCACTCCTCTTTTCTCTCCCCCTCCCTCCCCCTTCCTCCCCCTCTTCCCCTAGACCCCACATACTTCTTTTTTTCCCACTACTCAAATTCCAGATGACTTTACCACCGTCCCCTGACCTGTAAGCCCAGGGAACTCTTTAGCTCATCGTAACACTTGACTTTAAATAAATGATAACATTAAACATGAATGATTTTGAAGGTGTTTCAAAATGCATCCATTGATTTATTTCTACTTTGGCAAAAAAAAAACCATATCTTAGACTTTCCAAAGTCTGATAGCCATATATTAAAGAAACTAGACACCAAACAGGAAGAAGCCCTGACTTGTGCAAACATTCAACATGAGAGTCCTTGAAAAAGATAGGGACAGATGCCCGCATTGATTGGAAAAGGACATGAAGCAATCCCCCTCTCCTCAGAAGTGGAAGAAGAAAAAAAAAACAAAAACAACAACAAAAAAACCCGGCAAGTTCAAAAGAATGGACTGTCTCCCCAACCGGGAGGCTCTTCCTTATCTTCTCCCAGTCTTCCTGAAGTACAGTGTTTGTGTTTGTTTTCTGAAGCCATTTGAAAATGCAATCATTTTAATCACCAACAAATTTTGCACAATTGGGAATGTGTCATCAGTCCCTCCAGTTTCCCAGTTTGTCTCTCCACTTCACTTAGAAGACAGGCCAGGACATGTGGCTACTTCAGTTGTTTGACCAGCAAGAAGTTTATCTTCCCCTTTGGCTCTCCTTGGGGTCCAGCTACAGGCTGAAGCAAAGGCCAGCTATGAGTCTAGAGGAAGTGGTCTTTAGTATCCCTGGTGCCTTCTTAGAAGTTGTCCAGGACACACAAAGCTGTCCTTACCATGTCCTGCTTCCTGCCACCCCTCCCTGCACATTGACATATTCCTGTCTCACTGGGTTTCTACATTTACTGCACTCAAAGAGCATACAAAATATTTTTGCTTGACATATTTAATAAACTGTGGGGAGAGAGTCCAAGGCACTTCCTCTGGCCCTCAGATAAGTTGTTTTACATTTTTCCAATAGGCCTTCTGAAGACAATACCAGCAGAATGAGCAATGAGCACTTGGTTCATTAGGTTCCCCAAAGAAAGCAAAGAAACAAGCATTGGAGGGGGACTGCCCCCAAAGAACAAGTTTTGGTGATTGTGAAGAGCCAGCGGGTGACTCTGTCTCAATCTTTAAAAGGGCTCACAGCTCTGTGACACAACCAGCTCTCCACTCCACCCCCATTCCAACTCAGCCCTAATCTGAAGTGTAAACTATAATTTAAAATAAAGCAGTTTTCACGCTCCATGAATTCCCAACCTTCCTAATGTCACAGGGCTTAGCCAAGATGATTCTTTTTTTGCATCCTATTGACACCCAAGAGGTAGAAAAGACTTCAAGATTCATAAAGTGCTTTGGGATCCATCCCACAAGACTAGCACCCGAGATGTCTCAGGCCTTCCTGTGTTCAGGGGTGTCTCTCCTGCTCAGGGTCGAGGACAATTTCAAACCTGCTTTTCCAGGCAGGAGCTCTAGGGCGAGGGCAAAGGGTAAGAATGCAACCACTCTGGCTTGCCAGAAAAATTGGGTTAGGTGGGGATAGGGGCCCCCCTGAAAGAAGCTAAAAGGGGGTGAGGATGTAGCCAGGGTTTTGAGCTCGGCAGGTGGCGACACAACCAACGCTAGACATTTATTATCACTAGAGCTATACCTCAGGCGAAACCCCCTCCCAGGTCCCTCCCTTCCCGGACCTGACCAGCTGGATCACCTTGATCTTCTCGCCCTCGATTTCCACGGTCTTCTCCCTGAAGTCCACACCGATAGTGGCCTCAGTCTTGTCTGGGAAAGTACCCCCGCAGAAGCGGAAGGTCAGGCAAGTCTTGCCCACGTTGGAGTCCCCAATCACGATGATTTTGAAGATACGAATCTGCACATACTGGTCCATCGATGAGTCAAGCTCTAGGGATGTCAAACCAGTAGCTGAAGCGGGCTGTAAGCTCCCATGGCCCAAGATGGGCTGCGCCATCTCCCCGGGACAGGACCGGGGTCCCAACCCCACTCGAGGGCTCCACACAAAGAAAGCGGCCACGTTAGTGCGCTCAAGGCGAGAGAGCTTTGTGCGTGTGTGTGTGTGTGTGTGTGTGTGTGTGTGTGTGTGTGTGAGAGAGAGAGAGAGTGTGTGTGTGTATGTGTGCGCGCGCGCGTGTGCGTGTCTGAAGTGTGTGTCCGCCTGTGTGTGCGTGCGCCGGCAACGTGTGTGCACGCGCACTTGAAGGGGGTGCTCTCACCCTAGGCACCCCTCCTCCTTCCCCAGTGCACCCTCCTTGCAGCTCCCAGGCACAGACACAAAAGCTTGAGAGAGAAGAAACGGAGAACCGGCCGGTCTGGAGCCCCCTCCTTCTGCCTGCCCGTGTGTGAGCTTCAGGACTGCAGGCTCAGGCTGTGCCGCGCCTTAGCCTAGACCCTCCCCTGTCTGGACCCCAGGGACACACTGGAAGGAGAAAGCCCAAGCAGAACAGGGAAAGGGATGAGGAGAGTGGCACACGCCGCCCCAGAAGAGCCTTCCCTTCTTGTCCCCAGTTCTGTGGTGGGATTCAGGTTTCTCACTCCCACTTAACTTAGAGCGCATAGGGTCAGTGGGCAGTGAGCATAGCTGGGGAGGACAAAGAGAGCTGTACCCTAAGGCATCACTGGAGAGCTTCGGGTCCGGTGCAGGATCGGATATACCTCTTTCACCTCCACAGCAGCTGACAGCTGTGCCGCTGTGGTTCCCTGCCTCCCCCAAGTCTTAGGATAAAGAGGTGTTCAGTCTTACTGAGTGAGCAGGTGCACTTTGGGGGCCTAAGGAATTGGGGAGGGCACTGACAGGACACGCAGTGGCTTGTGGAAGGCCCCCATGCAGCTGAAAGGAGGCAGACATGGGGCACGGGTGTGAATGTGTAGGGGATGTTACAGTTTCTGTCAAAGACTTGCCAGATGTAGGGGGGCGCGTACCAGGCGCCAACCTCCCCTCATCACACCACGAGCACCCACCCTCTGAATGTTCAAGAGGGCGGCTCCCATTGGCTGCTACAGTCGGTTGTGTTTGGCTGGCCAATGGGGAAGGCCCGCCGCGGGAGAGGGCCATACAGAGGATAAGAGAGGGGGGAAACTAGTGGGGACAGCTCCAGCAAAGGCGGACTTTGTTTCTGTAGCGAACCATTACAGGCCCAGGTGAGGGCACATAGGACATGACATAAACCCTGTAATTCCTGACACCCTGAGCCCTTCATAGAGCCATAAGTTGTCCCAGAATGGCGGAGTTTCAAATGGAATTGAGAATCCCAAGGAGGGTTCACCCACCCCCTGAAAGTGAATGTAGAACAAAGTGGTTGGGTCTAATTTGCCAGAAGCCTGGATTATGCTTGGAAGATGATAAATGAATACAACTTTCTTACAATGTCAGAGGGCAGCTTCCCAAGGCTTGCTAGCCATCACACAACTTGGTCAAGACCCGTATTCCTTCTCCCAAGTGAGTTTCGAGTTCAGAATTAGTATGAAATCAACTTAGGTACAATTTGCATACAATAAAGAGCACCCATTTTATGTTTGTTTTAGGAATTTTCTCATCTCCCTCATATTTCATAGACTAAGGCAGCACTGACATGCCATTAGCATCCATGTATGAGATATTGCTAATGTCTTCAAGGTCAGGGGTTCCAGCAGCACACATGAGCTGCCATTTTGCATTTGAGGCTGATCTACAAGGAAGAGACAATGTGATTACATCCATTTCCTCTTAGGAAAAATAAAACAATTCAGTATCTCAGTGATGTGTGTGTAAGCATATTGGAATGTGAATGTTCAGCCAAAATACATTCAAATACAAAATATTCAAAATACAGTCTTCTAGCCGGGCGGTGGTGGCGCACGCCTTTAATCCCAGCACTCGGGAGGCAGAGCCAGGCGGATCTCTGTGAGTTCAAGGCCAGCCTGGGCTACCAAGTGAGCTCCAGGAAAGGCGCAAAGCTACACAGAGAAACCCTGTCTCGAAAAACCAAAAAAAAAAAAAAATACAGTCTTCTATTTAATCTTATTCCTGAGTTAGGAGATGTATTTATAGCCCTTTATCATACATGTGGGTCACCCATTTCTAAAACCCTTGATTATACTAGTCAACATTAAAACCATCCAGAGAAGGAGTTGGTTAATCCAAGACCATCACTATGTATATCAGCAATCATCATGGTACAGTAGTTTTGTTTTTCAATTGACTATTTTCTATATAATAGAAATTATTATTCGATTATTTATTGTTAAAAAAAACCTCTCATGCCTCAAGTGATCTATACTCTTTTTTTTTTTTTTTTGATTTTTCAAGACAGGGCTTCTCTGTGTAGCTTTGCTCCTTTCCTGGAACTCGTTTTGTAGCCCAGGCTGGCCTCGAACTCACAGAGATCCGCCTGGCTCTGCCTCCCGAGTGCTGGGATTAAAGGTGTGTGCCACCAACGCCTGGCATGATCTATGCTCTTAGAAGAGTAACTGTAACGATAAGATAGGAGGGCTGGCACGGTTGGTACAGTGCTTGCCCTGGCAAGGGAGAGGCAAGATAATCAGAGGTTTAAGGTCATCCTTGGCTACAAAGGGAATTCCAAGTCAGATTGGGCTATAGGAGACTGTCTCCAAAAAAAGTGAGGGGAAATAACTATTAATGTCACAGCCTTTACATTCAGTGGAAAGAGGTTCTGCCAACTTATGGGTAGAATTTATGCTAGCTTACCTCAAGGAAAAAAAATTCTGTCTACCTAAAATTATTCAGATGCTTCTGGCAAAAAAAAGTTGTCAATGGGTCTACCTTTATAAGTTTAAAATTTTGATTTCTAGAAATATGATATTTCACAATGGGTTTTTATCCTAATGAAATGTTTGTTACCACAGACTTTTGGATTTAGTTTGACGAGTATATTGCTAGGGTAAAAAGAGTAAAATACAGTTTTTAAGTAAAAGGACAAGAGAAACGCCTCTTTGTACCTATCACAAAAAACATGTATTTTGCACTTTTTGTTTTAATTATGCATTATTAAATTATTTTTAATATATTCAGTTGTTTCATAATTGCACCTGACTATCATAATTTTGATAGTATTTTTCCAAAGCCGTCTTTATCAGCAGCCATAACTAACTTTGTGTTAAACGAATGCACGTTTGTTATTAACCTTTATTATTAACCTGCTGTTGTTGTTAAAAGATTGCATCTCAGTATGTTATTCCAAGCTGACCCCTAAGCTGCTTGGATCAAGTGCTCCTCTTGCCTCAGTCCATCAGTATACTATGGATTTCTAGAAATAACAAGGAGCAATATCTATGCTTTTAAAATATAAAATATATTTAGTTTATTTTGGAATTTATATTTTCAATATTAATCCCCCAAAGCAGATCTAGATTTAAAAAAAAATGTCGCTCTTGAACGCTGGAAAGATGGGTCTGTGGTTAAGAGGACTTGTTCTTACAGATGATTGGGGTTCAGTGCTCATCACCTACATGGTCAACTGTCCATAACTCTAGTTCCAGGGGATATGATGTTATCTTCTGACCTCTGAGGGCACCAGGTGTGCACATGGTGCACAGACTTACATGCAAGCAAAACAGTCATACACATAAAATAAAATGAATCTTTTTTTTTTTCTTGAGACAGGGTTTCTTTGTGTAGCTTTGGCTGTCCTAGAACTAGCTCTGTAGACCAGGTTGGCCTTGAACTGGCAGAGATCTGCCTGCCTCTTCCTCCTGAGTGCTGGGTGGAATTAAAGGTGTGCACCACCACCACCACCACCACCACCACCACCACCACCACCACCCCTGGCAAAATAAAATAAATCTTAGAAAATGTTACTCATTAATTACATTTTGGGCCTTTGGAGGGAGCTGTCTTTTTGCTGTTCGTTTTTTGAGACAGGGTCTCTCTATGTAGCCCTGGCTGGGCCTCCAACTCACAGAAATCCCCCTGTATCTGTGCCCCTAGTGCTGGGATTGAAAGCATGTGACACCACATCCAGCTTGTTTTTATTTGTTTGTTGTTTTTTGTTTTGTGTTTGTTTTTCTTTTTTTTTAATGGAGACAGGGTCTTTTGTAGTCCAGGCTTTCCCCCAACTCACTAAACAGCCGAGGATGAGCTTGAGCTCTCGTCCTCCTGTCTCTGCCCCCATGTGCTGTCATTACAGGTATGTGACACCACTCGTAGCTTCACTACTTGCAATTGTAAACATTGATCATGCTGAATGGATACAGAAACTTTGGGTGTTTTCATGCAATGAATCCTGTGTCCTGGGTTAAACTTCCTAAAATATGCCTTTGCAATTGCATCCCCTATTCACTTCCAAGAAAAAAAAGGGCCGGGCGGTGGTGGTGGTG
>CABHPR010128355.1:0-19610 GCA_902168415.1 Peromyscus melanophrys | reverse complement strand
GTCTTCCCAGACTGCTGCAAATTATCTTTCACTTGTGAAATATCCTATAAAAGCTGTATAGCGAATGCTGTCGAAAATAGTTCAGAGTATAATCAGTTTTGAGAGCTGGGGGCGGGGTGTGGGGGAGAAGACAGAGAATGGCCAAACACAATGTCCTACAAAAGAGTTACACAGCATCTTCTCAGAGAACTTAGCACCAACGGGCAAGAAAAATGAGTGTTCCTGAATAACTAGTTGTACTTATTGGTTAGAAAAGGCTTTCATCCTATCATCTCCTCCCTCCCTTTTTTTTTTTTTTTGTTTTGTTTTGTTTAGTTGCTTTCTGAACCATCATCATTTGGAAAGCTAAGTCTCTGGACCCCATCACCCCTTTACATATTTGCTGCCATAGTCTAAGCCCCCATTTCTCATGATCTGATGTCAGGGTGGTCTTGTCATAGGGAGAGCCCCCTCCAGTTTACAAAACTCAAGCAGTAGTCTAGACTCATGTTTTCTCAAAGAGAATTCACATGGAACACAGTGAATCAAGCAGCTAACAGCTTAATGTGAACAAACAAGGAAGCAGGAACACACTCTGTGTGTGATGCGGGTATGTGGGAGGGGGGTACACACGTGCCTCAGCATGTGTGTGGAGTGCAGATGACAACCTTCAATGTTAGACCTTGCCTTCCACCTTGGTTGAGATAGAATCTCTTGTTCGCTGCAGCATATGCCAGGCCAGCTGGCCTGCAAGCTTCTCAGGGTTCTCCAGTCTCTGCCCCCATCTCATCACAGGAGAGCTGGGGTTTTGGAAGTATGTATCTGGCTTTGTAGGGGTTCTTGAGATTTGAACTCAGGTCCTTGTGCTTGTGTGTCAAGTGCTTACACTATTTAGAAGAAGAGTGAGCCAAGCCAAAGAGCAACACACAGACAGGGGCTGACATGTTTCCACGCTGTCCGCTCCCTTGTGCCTGTCTCAGGAGGGCCACTTCTAAGAAACGGTGTGCTTTCCCCAGAAGTCCACTTGACCCAGTGTTTAGCCTGTTATGAGTAGATGTACGAGATGCAAGAGTGTGTATAGGAGTTTAAGTATCCCACATGTCAATATCTCATTTTCTATAAAAGGAAGACAAAAACTGGCTTCTAATAAAGAAAAATTCTGTTAGTGTGGAAACAGGAAGATACTTTAAGCCACTTAAAAAAGTACAGTGAAAATAAAACCTGGTCGGAAACGGTTCCAAAAGGAAAGAATAGTTCACTGCCCTATGCTTCACTCCCCACAGCTGAGACATTTAGCCCTCCCACCACTGCCTGGACCATTAGTGCTCCTTGTCTTGGTAGCTTCACCTGCTTACCCAGATGCCACATGTGACCCACAAAGCCCTGCTCTGTCACCACACTCACCCTCACCTCACAGTGGCATGCTGAGCCTCCAGTGCTTGTGCTGTTGGAATGTGATTCTAGCAGAACAAAGCCCGTGCCCAGTGCTTTCCAAAAACCCATTCCACAGCAAAAGCTGTACTTTTTTTTTTTTTCAAAGCTAGCTCTGTATGAAACACAAAACTGATCTTGAGTAAACTTAAAAGCATGGAACAGTCTTTCAAGATGCTTTCAACTGGGGACATGAATAAAGACAACACCCTTTAAAAAGCAGTTCATGGAATTAGCAATTCCCAAGAGGAAACAGCAGGGTGGGCGCTGCACCTGTGGCAGAGTTCCAGCAGAGAGGGCCATTCTGTGGCGCCAGGCTTGGCCTCTTCTGTAGCAAAGATGGCATCATTCTGCTCTGTCAATGAAAGCTCACTCCATAAATATGTACATAAATTCAAACTCTTAGTGGTGGGATTTTTATTCTCATGGGAATGCTGTACTTCTTGAGTCTACAGAGGCACCACATTTGATTTGGGATCCAAGTTTCTGTGACAACACTCTGCCTTGAAGAACCCGCTTTACTCCAGGGTGTTCTCCTATGGTAATGGAAGCTTGATCTTCTGTCCTGACTTCCCTCAGTGATGGACTAAGTCACTGCTGCAATTAGCCCTCTCCTTCCCTCAGTTGCTTTTGGTCCTGGTGTTTGTCCTAACAGTGGAAAGGAAACCAGAAGAATGGGCATTAAAGATAAAGAGGTGAACTGTATTAATACCCTTAGCCGGCATTCTTGTTGATTAGAGATCCAAATGGTTGTCAGTCTCTGGACTCCACCAGTCCCTCCTCAGCACCTTTCTACTACACATGTGCATACCTTGCAGTGTCTCAAATCCCCAAAGGCAGTCAGTGTCTGCCCTCTCAGTCCTCATTCAAGATGTCCTCTCTAAAGCAAGAGTGTGTGTTCAATGTGGTGTAAACAGGAAGTGTTTCTCTGCTTTATGTAATGGACTTTTCATTGTTGAAAAAGAATAAGGTTGGAGGACACACACTGATTTTAAGGTATATAGTAGAGTCACAGTAAATAAAACAGTATGATATTAAAAGCAAAATAAATATATAAATCAGTTGACAGCCTGGACAGTTATAAACAGGCCCAAGTGAAACTATGCATAATTTAGTGAAATGTGGTGTTGACAAATGATGCTAGAACAACTGAGCCTGAATGCCAAAACTCAGAAGGAACCTCCAAAGCAGCAGGAACCTTTCATTTTGTAGGTGGTATTATATAGGGAAACTAACTCAGATTTTAGCTAAATGCAAAACAAAACTATATGACCTCTAGAAGAAAACACAAGAGTGAATGTTTACCACCTTGCATAAGGCTAACATTCTTGAAATACAAAACTAAAAGAAAAAAGTTGACTTCGTTAGAGAAAATTGACAAATTGAACGTCATCAGATTAAGAGGTTCTGTTGTTTGGAAGACACCGAGGCTTAAAAGAAGCAGAGAAGAGCTAGGGAGGATTGGTCAAAGAGCACAAACTTCGGTTAAGTAGAGGAAATGAGTTCAAAAGATCTAATATCTGAACAGTAGGACATTCCTTTATCTTTAGAAACTGATTTTCTACGTCTCTCTCTCCCCTTCCCTGTGTGTGTGTGTGAGTGTGCATGTGTGTGCGTGTGTGTGCGTGTGTGTATGTGTGTGCGTGTGTGTGCGTGTGTGTGTGTGTGTGTGTGCGTGTGTGTGTGTGTGCAAATGTGTACCCATGTGTGTGCATGGAGGACAGAGGACATTCAAGTGTCTTCCTCTATCACACTCCACTGATCCTTTTGAGATAGAGTCTCTCTGTGTAGCCAGAGCTAGTAATTTCTGGCTAGGCTGGCAGTCAGCAAGCCCTGGTGACCCTCTGTCTCTGCCACCACAACTCTAGTGTTACAGGTGGACAAGACTGTGCGCAGTTTGTTGTGTGGGTGCTGGGATCCAAATTCAGTCCTTGTGACTGAGAAATAAGCACTCTTAACCACTGAGCCACCTGGCCAGCCCCGCAATATTATATTCTTGGAAGCTGTCAAAGGAGATTCCACATGCCCTTAACTTAAAAGAATACATATGTGAGATGATGCATAAGCTACATTAGCTTGTTTGAATCATTCCACATTGGACACATATTTCAAAACAAAATACCGTACATGATAAATGTAATGATTTTTATTATTGTTTCTAATTCAAGATATAAGTCAATAAGACAAGTTACAGATGTAGAGGAAATATTTGCAAATTGCAGATCTGATATGACTTACATTCACATTTTTTTAAAATTCTCAAAATTCAATAATAAGAAAACAACAACCTAATTCAAAACACAGGCAAAACATCTGCTATGGTTTGAATCTGAAATGTTGCCCACAGGCTCACAGTTAATGCTTATTTCCCAGCTGGTGGGGTTATATGTGGAGGTTAGGGAGGCTTTGGAGATGAGGACTAACCCAGCCCTATTTCCTGTTACACTGTCTCAGCTTTCTGATCCCTTTGGATGTGAACACCTTCCACTGCGCATCTCTACCACCACACTCTCAGCATGCCTGCCTCACCACAATGACTGAAATCTATGAAACCCTGAGCCAAAATAAACTTCTCCTCCCTTGGGATTTTTTTCCTGCCAGTTATTGATCAAACTGGTAGAAAAAAAATAACTATTATAACAATGAAACAGGAATTTCATAAAAAACATAAGGATGGCAAATTGACATGTCAAAATGTTCAGTATCTTTAGTCATTGGAAAACACAGTGAAGTAAAAAACACACTGAGGATTCATTGTTACCTACATGAAGACAAAATTAAGGAGGAAAACTGGACAGCACCATGTATGAGTGAGCATCTTCAACCACTGGGACTTCTGGAGCCTGTGGTGGGAACATGAGGCGAACAGCCACTTTGGGAAAGAGTTCGGTCACTTCTTAGAAAGATAAACATACGCTTATTGTACTGCCCGGCGGTCACAGTCCTAAGTATTACTCTAGTGAAATAAACTTTATATTCATCCAAAAATCATGTTCACAGATGTTTACAGCAGCATCATTCATAATCACCCCAAGCTGGAAGCAACCCAAATGTTCTTCATTGGAGTAGTGCATAAACAGATATGTCCATGTAATAGAATTCTGCATAACAACAAGGAATAAAACAACTACAAATATACACAACATGAGCAAACTTTAGACACCTTAAAGTAAGTGAAATTAGGCACCTTCAAGGTCTGCATATGTGACAGTCTTTAAAAGGCAACACTATAGAGACAGAGGGGCCAGTTACTTCCAGAAAGTAGGCGTGGTCACAGGTTATCAGCAGAGGGGCTGCACAGGGCAGCCTTTCAGAGGGGTGAAACTGGGGGTGACAGTTATACAACATATAGCTTATCAGACTGCACAATGTGGAACTGCACATAAATTACACCTCCACTGCACTATAAAATGATTACATTACTCATGGAGCACAACCTTGAGAGTGCAGTTTTTCCTCTCCCCCATCTTACATAAGAAGGTAGGATTCAGTGTTACAGCAATAAGAAAATGCCCCAGTCTCTGGCAGCTCTTTGTAAACCACATAGTTCTATCTTAGTTAATTATTGACCTGCACTTATCAACACAGCCTCAAATGAGGAACAGGTTGTCCAACACTCATCAAGCTGTTGGAGGCACCTCAGCAAGTGTCCAGGCCCTGCCTTGGAGTTGTGGTGAAATCAAGGTTGCTGAGTGCTTTGTTTCTTGGTCAACAGCGATCGAGTGCCCACACAGGCAGACGCTACCAGAGAGGCAGGTTTTTATACGTATCCCCTTTAAAGCAACCCCAATGCTAAGAAATTCGGAGACTGGTGAGTCTCACAGCATTGATGATCCCTGACAGCTATGGAACATTGATATCTGTATTTACATACATTATTTCACTTCATCTTCACGGATATTCTTGGAGGTGGTTGAGGTTACACTTAGTTAGCATACAGCAGAGCCAATATTTGAGGCTCAGCTCTAAATCCAGTTCTCATACATAGAGAAAGATAAGAAAGCCAGTTTTTTGGGGGACGGTCTTATTTTGTTGCTGTTTATTTTTAAAATGTGTTTAAGACATTCTTGGGGGTGCCTGAAACCAGTGCAGTCACCTCTAATGGCTCCTGGCCTTGTTATTAATGTCACATAGACATGCGTACTTCACGTCACATGCATACCCGTTTGCCTCCTCTTTGTTACTGTTCGCCTCATCCTGTGTCCCAGCCAAATGGCTCACCAGGCTGTGTCACTTACACTTGCACAATAACTTAAGATCACACAACTCCTATTTACCAAGCAACAATACTACTAAAAATAGTTTAAAACGACTAAAAGCAGGGAAGCAAGCTTTGTGGGGGAACCCGTCAGTAGTGTGTGCAGTGGGTAGTCAATGAAGAGCGGTAGAAAGCGCTTAACTTTCTAATGCCCTATCTTTGAGGCATCCCGAATTAGAGGACGCTGCCAGGCCTCGGTGTAGGAGGCCGGGCTGAGGTGAGAAGTGGTGGGACATGGCAGGACTTCCGTTCTGTGGAAGCACTGCAGCAGCAGTGGCTTGATGAGCAGTGGGCCTTGTAGTACCGTGTCATAGTGCTGAACGGAGGCTTTCCCAGCCGGGGCCACTCACAACTTGCTCTATTGTGGACTTTCGGTTTGCAGCACAGACATCGAGTGCCCCTTATAGGACATCCCAGCAGGGTTGGTTGGCATCCATGATTACTGAGGATGTGACTCCTCACATATCTCTAGGTGACAAGTGGCAAAAGAAAAATCAGCTCTTCAGACCCCCGCCCCATCTTCACAGTTTGCAACTATCACCCAGCAGGAACAAACACGGTGTGTGTGTGTGTTTGTGTGTGTGTGTGTGTGTGTGTGTGTGTGTGTGTGTGTGTGTGTGGTTGTTTTTCAAGCTGCTCTCTCATGATGCAGAGGGGCAGGGCCTGCAGCGGGTACTGCCTCTTCCAGGTACGGCTTCAATGATTTTTATCTCAGCTTGGAACACAAAGTGTGTTCTGATACTAATACTGATAAAAGCATAAAGGCTGGCGCCATCTGCCATGGCAACTATCAAGATGGCAGATGCTTTTCATCGGCTTTATCTGAACTTTGCATTAATGGGAATTCAGAGACTGTGGGTATGTTTTCAAAAGGGGGGCACCAAAATGATAGAACCCCCCTGAATAGAAACAATGCATCAAATACTAACATATTTGTGTTGCCTTTTTCCTCTCTTGTAAGACAAACAAGGGGAAAGGATGTCCCTCTGTTCTGGTGTCTGTTTGTTTCCTGTGTGTGCCACTCAGTCGCCCTGTGGCTTTTTCCAGACCTTCCCTTGGAGCTGGCCCTGGGGAGTTCTGTTTAGAGGGCTCTAACTTCCCAGCAGTCCTGATGCTGCCACAGCAGATGGGATTTAAACACGCTGTCTCTGAGGACAGAGCAATCAACCAGATAGCATGCGAGTGTTCAGAGCCTGCCGTAGGTAACAACAGAGACATTCTTCAAAGAGCAGAGAGAAGAAAGGAGGAGAAGGAGGAGGGAAAAGGAAATCACAGTCCAAGACTTCTGCCTGGAACCAGGATGTGTGCTTTTTCTTAAGTTTCCAGGTTATAACCGATGACTTCTGCCATTAACTAGCCACAGCCAGGCAGGGCAGTTCCTCACCTCCAGAAAGGATGCTGTGGCTAGGGCTGAGATGTGCCTGTGGGGAAAGCCACAGGGATGCAAAGCCACTGAGCACAGACAGGGAGCAATCTGTTCCTGCTCACTCTATGCTGTTTTCCTTTCTCTGTGTGTGAGTATGTGTGTGTGTGTGTGTGTGTGTGTGTGTGTGTGTGTGTTCATGTATGCACCTGCGTGTGGAGGCCAGAGGACAACTTTAGGTGTCGTCCTCAGGAATACTACCCACCTCCTTTGGGACAGTGTCTGTGGTTGACTGGCTGGCCAGCCCCAGGGAGCCTCCAGTCTCTGTGTCCCTAACACGCGTTACATGCATCTGCTGACATGGCTGGTGCTCTGACCTGGGTTCTGCAGATTGAACTTAGGTCATTATGCTTTCAGCACAAGCACCTTACTGACTGACCCACTCTCCCATCCCTGGTTCTACTTTTTAGTTAAATCTATATATTATTATCTATCTATAAATATATTTTCGGGCAATTACTAAAGCTTTTCCTGTAAAATATGGCATTTTAGATATAGAGAATATATTTTTATATTGTTCATATATTTTTATTTTTGTTGTGTGTTTAGATATAGATACATAGAAATGTGTGTGTCTATACATAAATACACAGAAATCAGTTATGTATGTGCATATGCATAACTTCCCATAGAGCACAAAAAATAAAATGAAGGAGCATGCACATTAGTAAAAAAAATGATGCACACAAAAATTTAAAGTAAAGAAAAATCTTGCAACTATATAGTGAGTACCAGAAATTAGAGGGGTCCTTTGAAAGTCGCCTGCTCCCTGCTTTCCTTTTTAAGAAAAAGAGTGAAAAGTCAGAACCAGAGACGATGAATAAAAAAAGTCGGGGTACATCACGAAACCAGGGCCCTCCAGCTTATCTGGCTCTGTAGAAGAGTGTCAGCCTGTCATGGCCAGGCAAGGATACAACCCCAGCCCTTCCTACAGAGTTCAGTAAAAGCATCCTGCTTGTGGCCCTGCTGGCGATGGGTTTTACCCATCACCTTATTTTGAAGATATTTTTCCTGTAGTTTTTTCATACAAAGATTCAGTCTCTGGTACATTTTCAATGTTTTTTTTTTTTTCCAGAAGGAGGAAAGGGAGAGAGGAAAGTGAGAGAGGGAAGGGAGAGAGGGAAGGGAGAGAGGGAAGGGAGGGAGGGAAGAAAGAAGGGAGGGAGGGGAGAAGGGAAGGACAGGAGGGAGAGAAGGGGGAAGGCTGTTAAGTGTTACAGCTCTGAGGGGAAAGATACTCTGCACAACAAACCTCACACAAGAGATTTATTGGGAAAGACACAAGGGGAAGGTGGCTGCCTCTGCTCCTGCAAGAAGAAGCAGAGAACTGAGCAGAAGGCAGACTTAATATAGGGTTTCTTGGGGAGGGGTGGAGCATTCCAGGGTGCCCTGGGATTGGAAGGATTATGTGGCTTGAGCTGGAGTGGGGTTCTTCTGTTAGGTGGGGCCTGGCCACTCACCTGCCTCAAGGGATTGGGAACTGCCATTAAAACCATCAGAGAAGTCTGAGGGGTAGGGCCTAGCCCTGGAGGGGAGGCCTAGCCATTGGAGCTTCTTAGGGCAGGGACTGGTAGTTGGTGTAAGCATCCCAGCTTGACTGGAAAGGGATCCTGGCAGTCCAGAACCAAGGAATACCATAAAGTCACCATAAGCATAGCAGCTTACAGCCCCATGAAAAAGTTTCCCCAATGTAACAACTCTGCTGAGGCAGGGGAGGATTTCCCCAGGAAACTGTTAACAGTTTTGCTCAGCTCTGCTCTGCTCTGGCTTGGTTGAAAGTTGTTACTTCTTTGCTCTGCTCCACTCAGGAGAAAGAAGGTCTCATCCAAACCTCATTCAAAAGATTTATTGGGAGGGAAGTATCCAGGAGGGTGACTGGCTGCCTCTCCCAGGGTGGAAAAAGGCAGCTCCCCACCGAACAGGTACAGGGCTTATATAGGGCTTCTTAGGGGTAGAGTTTTTCCAGGGTGAAGATTTTCAGGATGGCAATTGGTCAGATTTTAATCCCTGAGTTTGGATAAGCTCAGAGATTGGCTGGATTTCATGCTTAGGGATTGGTTAGTTTTATGCTCAGGGATTGGTTGGTTTTTGTGCTGAGTTGGTCAAAGGCAGAGTGTGTTTCTTTGGCTGTGGTTTCAGGGTCAGGGTGTGTTTTTCATTGGCAGGCCCTTTTACCCTACAGTTGGAGCACCTGGAGGCATCCAGGGCCTGCAAGAGGAGTCTCTGTGCACAGCAGGGAAAGCCACCCTGCCAACAGAAGGGAAGACAGGGACGGAAGAAGAGAAGGCAGGGGAAGGGAGGGAAGGGAATTTAAAGAGGAGGAGAGGACTGGAGGAGGGAAGAAAGATGGAGACAATGAGGCAGTCCATACAGATGGCAGCGGCTGGCGTGGACTCTGTTCTCTTTTAAGTTGTGTGTGACACTGAGTGCTCAGTCTGCCTCATGAAGATTGCAAGACCAGAATTCTGTTTCAGTCTGCTCAACTGTTCAATCTTAAACAGACCACTAGATGGTTAAGCTGTATTTAAAAGACAAACAAACAAAACCCCACAAAGTTTTCTATTCATTTGTCCTTCAACATGTCATTCAACAACTAATAACTTCTCCTGGACTGAGAAGTTACCCTCAGCTCCTCCAAAGGTTGTCAAGTCAAAGCACATTTTAGATGGGGAAAAAGGCCAAACCTCACATTATTCCTAAAGAAAAATGTTTTATTGGATCTTTTTGTTATAGTAAATAAATAAATAATCACTTAGCCCTAACAACCCAATTAAGTCTGGAATAAACTTTTTTTTTGTTTTAAAAAAAATGAAGAAAAGGGGTATCATGATGTAGAAAAAAATGTTGTTACAGCACATAAGCACTCATTAGGTTGAGCTGACCAAGAAAAGGTAGACTGAGGTGTAGTTCAGTGGTCAAGGATTTGCCCAGCACCTGCAGAGCTCTGTCCAACACTGAAGAAGAGAAGAGAAGGGAAGGAGCAGATGTAAAGGAGGGCAGGGAAGACAGTGGTTAGACATGGCAGGCACACAGGCCAGCGCCCGGCTGTGGCCTGCTGCACGTTCTCTCTGTGCCAGCTCACTGAACCTCTCTGTACTTGTGTGAGTTCTCTCACACCTAGGATCTCTTTGAAAACCAAGTTGAGTTTCAATTTTCTGAACTTTTAAAGAGAAATGTAGAAACAAGACAAAGGAAAAAAATCAACATGTGGAGCAATGCAGGATTGCTAGTTTTATTTTTGCCAAGTAGAGACAGTATGTGACAGTCACCGTTATAGCTGGTATTGTCCCCAATATTTTCAAAAACGTAGGACATTTTAATCCACTAGACTAAGAAGACACAGGATGGAGGACAAACTTTAACCTGAAGAACTCGGTTTTGGGGAAACATCATTACTCTGTTCTTATGTTTCCTGTCACCCATGGTCCAGTGAGAACCTGTCACAGGTTCTCGTCCACACTCAGCACTGGAAAATGTTCTTTCCAAGTGCTAATGCCACTCTATGGCTCTGTACCTTCCCATCCTTTCTGAAGCCACGCCCCTGGCTGCATCCTATCTGAGGAACTGTGGTACCAATGCTTCCGCCATGGATCCTGAGCACTTTGCAATACTGTACAAAAGACATCCTGGAAAAGGAAGAAATGTTTTTATTTGTACAATAAGTATGTCTCTGAAATTTTCACATAAACTCTTCTTTTGTATATCAAATCATATTTTAAATGCACAATGGGAATACTTTATTCAAATCAATAAAATTTTTACTCAAAACTTTTATTCAATTTTTCATTCAAATAAATCTCAAAGGAATCTTTTCATTTTTTAAAAAAGAGAGAGAGAAGAATTACATTCACAAAGTAAATAATTACCTGGTAGCATATCTTCTATGTAAATCTAGTTTTATATACCAGGGTTACTTAAACAAAGTCTGTGTGTGTCATCAAAAACAAACTGTAAGGGTCTAATTATGTTGCCCATGGACAGCTATCTCTGCTATAAATCTCAAAATGTTATGTAAGTGTTCTAAAGTGTTGAGGAAAGCAATAGTAATTAAAGTAGCTGCTGATCCACTCCAGTGCTGTTTGTCTGTCTGTGCTTAGTGGTGTCATCCCAACTAATCCTCAGAACACTTCTATAAAAGGGGTCCCACTAGCCCATTTCACAGATTATAAAACTAAGCCATGGAGAAATCAAGAGGCTTGAGGAAGACAAGGCATATGGAGAGGTGAAGTTGAACCAGGGAGCCTGTATTTGGGCCTCTGGAAAAAACATCCCTGTCTTGGTCAGTGTTATATTGCTGTGAAGAGACACTATGGCCACAGCAACTTTTATAAGGAACGCATTGAGTTGGGGCCGGCCACAGGTTCAGAGGTTTAGTCCGTGATCAGCATGGTGGAAAGCGTGGAGCACACAGGCAGACACGGTGCTGGAGAAATAGCTGAGAGTTCTACAGCTGGATCCACAGGCAGCAGGAAGAGACATTGGGCCTCGCTTGAGCTCTTGAAACTTCAAAGCCTATCCCAGTGACACATTTCCTCCAATAAGGCCACATCTACTCTAACAAGACCACATTCTTAATCCCTCTAAGGTAGTGTCACTCCCTGATGACCAAGTATTCAAATCTATGAGTTTATGGGGAACATTCTTATTCAAACCCCACATGCCCCTAAGCCATGATTTCCTGAAGACACAGTCAGGTAGATCACCAGAATCACAGAGCAGTGGAGCTAGCTGTCTGCTCATAAGTCACTCCCCTGGAGTTACCCACATGCTGAACCAGGCCAATGGTTCCTAAACTCTAATGCATGAACCATACAGAGTGCTTGATAAAATGAAGACTCCCAGGTCCCACCACTAGAGTCATGGACTTATTCTGGCCTAAGTTAGTGAAATGGCGTGGAGTAATTCTGTAAGCAGTAAAGACTCCTCGTGTTTATTCTCAGGCCTTCCTTTGCCCTCTGTGGAGGTAGGTGAAACTGTGGGGTGGTAGAGTCCCTTTCAACTGAGTCTATTTATCTGACAAATTCCCCCCTCTCCTCAGGTGTTCTTTTGACGTTGACATCCTGAATTTGATGATGTCTTAGTTTCCTTCCAGCTCAGTACTCTTTGAATTTATCCTTATGTGTAGTGTCTTAATCTCATATTCTCTGTAATTATCATAATAACGGGGTTTGCACTATACTATAAATACAGTGCTTTTGTATACACTAACAAAGAGTAGGAAGATAAAACCAGCTCTTGTGTCTACCTCTCATTCCTTCATTCCCCTTCACCATATAGGTGCTGCTCAACCACCAATGCTTGCCAATTAGTGAGCTAGGTGCTAAGGAGTCAGAAGGGAACAAAACAGACTTCATATTTGCTGGCATGGAAGCTGAATGTCTAAAGAGAAAGACCTGCATGTAGGCAAGTTGTGAGTCTGGTAAAGATTTAAAGAGGAAATGGTTGCTGCAAGAGGAGCCCATAAGAGGAGGAGGTATCTGTATGGTTAAGTTCAGATATGCCAAAGCACCAAAAGAGCCAGCAACACTCAACATGTAAAAGCACTGATCTCTCATCTGTGCTGCATGTTCAGCATAGGGCTCCAGACTCCACCTGGTCAGGCGGTGGACTCAAAGTAAAGGAGCTGGTCCTACACAATGCCACTTACCACCTCAGAGGGCGAGGGAGGCAGGAGTCAGACACGAGCTGTCACTGGTCCTGGCACCAGCTTCTCATGTCTCTGCTCGTCATTTATTGGCAGTTGTAGTCACATGCCACTGCTTGGAGTGAGGGTCCTGTGAGATGAGTGCCTAGGGCAGGTGGCAAACATTGTTGGGACTCTGCCAGAGATGGAGAGTGAGGGCAGAGACAGACGTCTCTCCTGAAGAAGAGGAGAGGATTCAAAGTCAGGTAAAAGGGATAAATAATGGGAAAGGTGGAGCGGGGTGTCAGAGAAATGAATGTTCCACAGAAATAAAAGAGAAGACAGCAAGTTTAAAGCCTAGACTCACAGAACACAGCTAGCCAACAGAGACTGAAGCAAAGGCTAACAGAAGTGTGACTGGCCAAGGTGTGACTGACCACTTTATCCCCAGAGAGATGGGATGTTATCAGAGAGTTTTTATTTGAAATTCACTTCCTTTAATAATAATTTTGGAAAAACAAGGCACACACCTCATTTTAAGGTGACCTTAGTTAATGTATCTATAAATATTGTGTAATTTTAATGACAGAGTTAAGAGAAGTCATTTATGAGATGTTCCAAGAAGTAAATATGACTTCTGATTAATAATTATTTCCTAAAGGGATTAATAATTTTCTAATAGGATCAACAGGTATTCATCTGTTCATAACGAATCTCTAAAGCAGTGGTTTCTTTATCATGGCTAGTCTCTGAATTCTCTGGGAAGCCCTTTAAAGTTTTAGTGCCCCATGAACACAGACTTGCTGGCCTGGGACACTTGGTTTTAAAGTCCTCCAGATAGTTCCAGCATGGAAGGCTGGGAGCCATGAAGGTCAGTCTTCTTGGGACTGAAGTGGGGTGTACCTGGGACTATATTCTGAGACATTTGGAGCTAATGGGTATTAAGCCACTTGTCTTTGAGGAGAATGACGTCTTCCTGGGGAGGGGGGATAGATGATGTGCTGCTGGTGTGCTGGGAGGATGGAAAAGTCAAGAACTTTGTGTGGTGGTGGGAATGACGATTACCTGTGCTATCCAGGTCACGGTCATTTCAGATTTCATCCTAATTAATCATAGTTGACATGGAAATAAATGTGTCTAACAGCTGGTGTATTAGAAAAGCAAAGATCAAGAGCTCCAAACAAAAGGAACTGTCCTGGTGACTCTTTAGTGCTTAGAAATACTACGTGTGGGATTTCTCATTTTTGCACACAGCACTCCCTCTTTCAATCAAAATGGGATGGGGGTTTTTGGATGGCCTGTTCTAATATCAGCCAGAAACTCCTGCTCACTTGACAATTACATCATTGAGCTACTGGGATGCTCCGAGGCTGCAATCCCAGATGCCTAGTGGAGCCAAGCAGGTCGAGCAGCCAGTGGAGCCTGTTGTCTCTATCACTGAGACCATAGGAACAATGTTCCCTTCCAAAGTCTCCATACTAGTTTCCTTAAAATGCACTGAGTTCTGGCTAGCTGACCTTTTCTTATTTCTTCTTCTAGACTAGTGTTTCTTCACGTTTCTGTATGACTTCACATCTAGAATGCAAATGACAAGGAAACCTGGCTAGGGACGCTGAGATGGGAGCAGTAGGCACAGGGTCATAGAACTGAATTTTAAGGCTGAAAAAGACTTTGAGTTTAGAAAATAGGGGCATTTCAAAGGCCACATAACCTCCTTCATAAAATGGGACTATTTCCTCTTTACCATGCTCATCTGAAGACTGGATAATGCCAGTTCCAAAGGTAGAGTCCCAAACACTGCCGTGAGCTTCTTTTCCATCACCCCCCCTACACTGGCCACACACCAAACTCACTGTATTCAGCCAATAAAATCAGAGTGGTGGACATGGTCTGCAAAATCCAAATACCCATGTAAGTATTATTATTACTACTTACCTAAAATATCACACACACGTTCCAAAGTAAAATAAAAAGTAATTTCAGAATATTTATAACTTGGATGTCTCAAGTTCTGCCAGCTTGTAACTACCATATAAATATCCTGCATCCTATAGGAATTATTTTTAGCTGCTAATAACAGAAACTTAATATAACATGTCTTCAATAAGAAAGATTATTTTTTGCTTATGGAAATGAAACCCAAGGTACATAGTCCAGGACTGTTGCAGAGGCCACCAGTATGTTGTGAATTTATTCAACAATTAAATAATCTCTCAAAACAAATTTGGATTTTCTATTTTAGGATTTTTAAAAAAAACAGATTTTTAGTCATCGATTTTTTTTTTCTAATTTTTAAAATGTCACTAAGATCTTGTCTCCGCCTGGTAAGTTGTCATGGGAGTTGTTCACTTTCTCAACACAACTCTGGAAAATGGTGCCTAGAACTAACAAAGGAGTGAGCATGTGCATGCTACTGACGGTATGACAGCATCCAACTGCTTACACAACCCAGCACCATGGGTCTTCTGTCTCTGCTAACTCTACACAACCCAGCACCATGGGTCTTCTGTCTCTGCTAACTCTACACAACCCAGCACCATGGGTCTTCTGTCTCTGCTAGCTCTTGAGTGCCCAGTGACCTACAGGCTCTAAAAGTGGAAGTGCAAGGTCTTGATATGTGTTGCAAAATGCCTTTCTGAAAGGTTAGAGCCATTTTTGTTCCCAACAGTCAGAAATGATAGTTCCTCTTGCCACGAACATCACCAGATTTGAGAATGTTCTTCTTAACTTTCCCCGAAGGTGGAGGGGTTAGAGAAGGAGTCATAAATGACACTGAAATGATATTTTACTTTGCACCCTTCCAGTTGTAACCGGGCAGCCAGGAGATGCACCTCAGCAAGTGTGATCACATTATTCTGGAAGTCGTTGGAGGAACAGCAGCTCCATCTGGGAGGCTGTAAACACAACCCCGTAAAATAGTCATCGCCAGTAACACAGGAAACATGTTAAAATAATGATAAAGAAGATTTACCAAAGGACAGTCTAAAAGGTAAAGAATGAGGACTCAAGTATCTATGCTCTTAAATACTAGGCCTGGATCATTTTGCTATACCTCCATCTCCCAGATACACACATGCACGTACACACAATCTATGGGAGTTATTGGATAAAACATTAAGATGTTCCTGCCCAGTTATTTTTAGTAGTTTTAGATTTGCTATAAGAAGCAAAAGCTTACTAACCAAGTTATTACAAGTCATTTGAGTTCCTTTGGTTTTTTAAACCAGTTGACACTTGAGCTGACAGCAGTCAATAAAATTATTTCATGTTCCCAGTTGCTTTAGGACTTCTGAAATGAATATGCACACCTACATTGATACAGCTATTTCAACACAGAGATGGGTTTTAAACCAATGTTTAAAGTCGAATAGTATTCATGAGAACATCTGAAGGTGTGTGTGTGTGTGTGTGTGTGTGTGTGTGTGTGAGAGAGAGAGAGAGAGAGAGAGAGACAGAGACAGAGACAGAGACAGAGACAGAGAGTTACCTGAGCTCAGATGATGTCACTGAAGCAGGATTTCCAGGAGTTGAACTTTCAAAATTTAGAGAAATGGAAAGAAGAAGGCTTGAAGGATGTTGGGAAAGTGTTTTGAAAGTGCTTTTGGGATTGGTGGAAATGGGGTAAGTATGTGAGGAGAGACGAACCTAGCAAGTCTGAGTCAGTGGCCAGAAGGCAGACCACTCCAAACAATAACCCAGCTAAAGTTGCTGCAAGTCTTCAAACGCAGCACAGATTTGCTAGAGTCATGAAGTCACAGGAGTTGGAGTCACTGAATGAATATTTCAATCCATTGCCAGACACAGGAAGACATTCTGATAGCCATGTGCATGATCATTTAGAATGGATGGAGATAGTGGATTGAAAGTGGGGGTGAAGACTATTCTGGAAAACCAAGAAGCAACAGACACAGAGGGAGGAGCAAGGAGACAAGAATGTGGGACAGGCATGGGAGGAGAGGGGAGGGGAGGAGAGGGGAGGGGAGGGGAGAAGAGGAGAGGGGAGGGGAGGGGAGGGGAGAAGAGGAGAAGGTAGGGGAGGGGAGAGGAGGGGAGGGGAGGGGAGGGACAGGCATAGGAAAGGAGCGTGGGGACAGGCTTGGAGGCTGCTCAGGAGCTGGCAGAACCGGTGGTATTCACTTTGGGGAAGGGCGACTACGTGGCAGTAACCTGTGAGCATTGCTGCTGCTTCCGTGACTCCAGAGCACCACCGCAGTCCGCCTCTTCTGTCCTCTCGCAGATCCACCAGTGCTCTCTCATGTCTGACTCTCCTAAACATTTCTTGAGCCTATTTATATCTCCAGCAAACTTGATTTCTCAGCACAAGCAATTGCCTTTGACAATGACTGTTTGTGGCTAAGGACTGATAGAAAGGACCTGGAGATGGCCCTAGAGTTTGGGGGTTAATCGATCATCAGATAACACAGAAGGTGGGGGAATTAAAGGCAATGGGGGAATTCCAGTGTTGAATCTGAAATGGAATTGTGGATGCATAGCCAAAGATGCCAGTCAAGAGCAATTTCTGCCTAATAATGAAGAGGTTGGAGGCAGCTTCAATTTGAATGCAGCAAGAGCATTCCTACAAGACGGATCACGTTAATATGAAAAGGGTATTATTGAAATCAAGAAGGTGCAGCAGAGGGCAACCAAATGATGCAGAGACTCAAGGACCTTAATTATTTACAAAGGCCGGAAACACAGCTGCTCTACTTTCCCTATTGAGAGGCGGGAGGGGAGGCGATACAAAAGGAATCTACCGGGAATGGTTGTAGCTTGAGTTTTCCTGCCTGGCCCAAGGTCAGGACAAATTTCTCTCACCTGCCAGTCCCACAGCTGCTCAGACCCAACCAAGTAAACACAGAGACTTATATTGCTTACAAACTGTATGGCCGTGGCAGGCTTCTTACTAACTGTTCTTATATCTTAAATTAATCCATTTCTATAAATCTATACCTTGCCACATGGCTTGTGGCTTACCCGCATCTTCACATGCTGCTTGTCATGGTGGCGGCTGGCAGTGTCTCCGGCTCAGCCTTCCACTTCCCAGAATTCTCTCCTCCTTGTCCCGCCTATACTTCTTCCTGCCTGACCACTGGCCAATCAGTGTTTTATTCATTGACCAATAAGCAACATGTTTGACATACAGACCATCCCACAGCAAATGGTCTCAATTCTAAGGATAGAGGTAGATGTATAGGAGCCAAATATCAAAGGAAAAGAAATAAAGAAGGGCGTGTACTTAAGCCCAGAGAGAATTCTAGCATGAAATAAGTTTTAAGAAACTTCGCTACGAAGATAGTGGTAAAATTACAGTGAAACTGCCACGCGGCCTCAGCTCACTGACGCAGAGCAGGGCACACACGTGCGTACGTCTTTATACAAACACTCTACGTTTTACGGAGACACGCGTTACAGAGGAAATAATTATGTGGAGGCAGAACTGCAGAGTCACCCAGACTCACAGCCAGTTCCTTTTCTAAAACGTCCCGTGCCCTGGCCTTTCGTGGAATTTCCCGTTTTGAGTTCCCATTGGCAGCACCGGGTAAACATTCAAACACACAGACTCAAGTGAGAACTACAGGAAGTGAGTTTGACCTCAAGCAGTCAATGCATTATGGTGATATTTTTCTTTTGTACCAAAATGTTAATTGTATGTTAATAAATAAAGTTGCCTGGGGGTCAGAGCTATTAGCAAGCCATAGGAAAGCAGGGCAGTGGTGGTGTACGCTTGTGATCACAGCACTTGGTAGACAGAGCTAGGTAAGTCTCTGTGTGTTCAGGGATACAGCCAGCATTGGATACACATGCCTTTAATCTCAATACCAACCATAGAACACCTGGAGGTCTATACAGACAGGCCGTGATGAGGCAGTCCTGTGGTTGGGTTTACAACCAATGAGAAGGCAGAACAGAGACTATATAAAGACTTTAACACAGAAAGTAGCGGCTCCTTCGGAGAGATAGGATCACTGCAGGAGGAAGGGTAAGGTTTTAGCTCTTAGCTCTGACCTCTTGGCTTTCTTCTTTGCATTGGTTCTGTGCTTCTTATATATAAGACGGTTGGTTACATCTACATTTGGTGCCCAACGTGACAAGAATCCATTAAAAACCGCTTGGCTTGGCTTGGCCGCAGGTCCGGTTTCTGGCCTGAGTGACCCGCAGCTGTTGCTACTTGCTTAAAGCTAGTGTTACAAACAACTCAGGCCTGCCCTGCTGAACAGGACCCCTGCCTGTAAAGCTAAGGCTTGACTTGGGTCAAGCAGCTACGCTTTTTTGCTCTCTCTCTTTCTCTGGATTCACACCTCGAACACCAGGTGGCTGTTTTGAAATTCCCTCGAATTTCTACTGTTCTACAAAGACTTGGTAAGTCAATTAACATATCTATTTAAAAGAGAATTTTTTTTCTACATAAAAAAAATGGGCTTTATGTGTACATTGGAAGAAAATTGGGCTTTGTTTGAAATTTTAGGCACTCTGACAATGGAACAACTATATAAGAATATTAATATTGATCAAATTATTCAGCTTATTACTTTTCTTATCCTCATTGTACTATTTAAAAAGATAGTCAATTTAAGTGCCAGGATAACAGTCTCAGAAAAACCTGTTAAACCTGTAAAAATGAATTATAGAGAAATTCAAATTCAGACAGACAAAATTAACAGTGAAGTTGTTTCAAAATTGAATCATAAGGTTACAGAAAGAAAACCTGTTTTCACACAATCACCTTTAATTTATCCGGTAACCATAGAGCAGCTACCTGGTGAAGAGAATGAACAAAATGTTTGGATTCCAATTGAAATGTTAGACTTACGAAGATTTAAGGAGGCAATAGCATCTTATGGCATGCATTCTCCATATGTAAAACAAATGTTAAACACCTGGTCAACTTGTAATAG
>CABHPR010128353.1:22972-35486 GCA_902168415.1 Peromyscus melanophrys | reverse complement strand
AGGAGAAATCTAGGTTCCAGAAAGAAGAGGGAGGAGTGAGAAAAGGAGGAGAGGAAGATGCCAGAGGCCAACCACCCAGCCACACAGCCACACAGCCAACCACAGAGTAAGAAGGAAAGAAAGATATATAGAAAAAAGAAAGATAAAAAGCCTAGAGGCAAAATGTAGTTAAAGAGAAATGGGATAATTTAAGTTAGAAAAGCTGACTAGAAACAAGCTAAGCTAAGGCATCATAAGTAAGAATAAGTCTCCGTGTATTTATCTGGGAGCTGGGTGACGGCCCCCCAAAAGTAAAACAACAACAAATACAACTACGGCGGCCCCTAGGGATACCAGGGCATGAGAAGTCCTGGTCATGTACTGTTTGAGAAAGGTACCCTGTGGGCTCGCGATGCAGAGAGGAAAGAGGGATTGGGCAAGCCAAACTGGCAAGGAGTGGGGGCACTGGGCAAGCTTCAGACTTTGCCCTGTACGGCTATCTCCGGGGTCAGCAGGAATCCGTCTCACACTCCAAGTCAGAAGAATTCCTAAATATCTCTACCTTGACGTTTGCAATGAGAGCCTCTCCGACCAATTATTATTCATGCCCAGGTGCCCCATGCCTTTCTTATTGTAAGTTCATAACAACAAAGTCTGGTTTGGAAAAGAGTAGTTGGTACAATGGACAGACAGCAGCGGCTCCCTCTGTTACCACTAGGGCCGCTGTTCTGAATGACAACACCCAACTGTTAGCTTCAAACAACAGAACGTCATTTTTTTATTTTTTTTATTTCAGGTATGGAACAGAACGTCATTTTTTTCCCTACACTTCTGGAGGTCACAAGTAGGAAATCAACATGTCAGCAGGCATACTGCCTCTTGGAAGGTTCTAGAGAGCATAAGCCCATTTGCCTCTTCTGGTGTCTCTAGTGTCCTTGGCTTGTAAACTTCTATCTTTACCTGGTTGCCTTCAGTGTGCTTCTCTTGAAGTGCTGTGGAGTATCCACCAGAGAAGACTACTTGAACACAGGTTCAAGCCAATAGAAAGTCTTTACTAGCCAGCCGGTGACTACACTGGGTATTTGAGACTCCCCAATGTAGCCCCGAGCCTTTCTCAGGTTGAGCTTTTAAGCATAAAAACCACACCCTGGCTTGACACACCTCAGTTAGCAAGAACAGTTAGCCAGGATCAAAACTACAGAAGCCAAAAAGCAAGGTTAGAGACTTTCTCAGAACTATGGACTTTGATGGATTAGGTCTGTGTTTTCATTTCGGCAGGTGGCGCTACATACATTCTAGGTTCCCTGGCCTGGGTTCCATCACGGCATCCATTGTGCTAAGGTCTCGGGGCCTGTAACAAAACCTCCCCTTTTCCCTGATAAGGACACTCACCATCGGATGCAGGGCCTGCCCTAAGACTTTGTTTTGTTTTTGTTTATCTCAAGACAAGTTTCTCTGTGGAGCCCTGGCTGTCCTGGAATTCACTCTGTAGACCTGGCTGGCCTCGAACTCAGAGATCCACCTCCCTCTGCTCCTGAATGCTGGGATTAAAGGTGTGCACCACCAGTGCCCAGCCGACTGTGATGATTTTATCTCAAGATGTTCAATTACACTTGCAAAGGCATGTCTCCAAGATATGGCCATATTCAGAGGTTCTAGAAGTTAAGAAATGTCCTTTAGGGGTCATGGTTTAACCCCCTTCCCTGGCCCACTTCAGAGTTCTAAAGGACTGTCATGCTAGGCCAGCTTCTGGAAGCAGGACGAGCTTCTGCAGGAACAGTAGAACCATGGACCGTCTGGGGACAAACGGCCATACATGTCCCTTGCTGTCACAACTTGCCCTGCTGTGAAGAAAAGTAGCTGACCACTTTGTTCTCTTGCTTACAGAGTCTGCCTGGCTGCACCAGGTCCTGCCGGCAAGCTGAGCTCTCAGCCTTGAGCGCATCACCTGGCGGGCAGGGATGGCTTAAGAACAAGTGTGAGGAATCCCCTTCTAGAGTTGTTATCTCCTATCAACCTAGAAGGAATATTCTGGTGAAGTCGACACACACAGGCACGAGTCAAAAGCAGGTCAGGCTAAACTCACTGCACCCAAAGTACGATTTCCTCATCTTTTCCCTCCAAGGGGCACCCGAGGCAGGTTCTGCCTGGGTCTATTCATCCGGCCTCTGACATTTGCTTGGCTTTCACTCTGGGTTATTGTTTTGTTTTGTGTGAGACAAGGTCTCTCTATGCAGGCCTGGAACTCAATATATAGACTAGGCTAGCCTCAAACTCACAGAGATCCTCCTGCCTCTGCCTACCAAGTGCTGAGATTAAAGCTGTGGGCCACCCTCATTCACTCAAAGCAGATTGTGGCTTTTGCTTGGACAGGCCTCAGCCTAGGGCAGCTAACTGCTATGCAGGCGGAGTTTTCTTGTCCTGACTGCCTGCTCCCAAATAATCCACACAGAGAATTAAGATTACTTATAAATGATCGGCCGATAGCTCAGGCTCGTTACTACCTAACTCTTACATTTAAATCAACCCATATTTCTTACCTGTGCTTCGCCACATGGCTCATGGCTTGTTACTTCATTTTCTACACATCCTGCTTCCTTGGCAGCTGGCTGGGGTCTCCAGACTCCGCCCTTCTTCCTTCCAGCATTCTCCTAGTCTGGCTCTCCTGCCTAACCTTATTCTGTTCAGCTATTGGCCAGTCAGCTTCTTTACTCAACCAATCACAGCGACATATATTCACACAGTGTAATGGAATATTCCACAGCACTGCTGGACTTGGGGAAACTCAAAAAGGAGCAGCCAGCACTAGAGCACCTGGAAACTTGAAAGGGAAGCTACTGAAGGGTTCAGACCTGAGATGCTAGAGTGGGATGAGGTCAGAGTCCCAGATCTTCCACTGGCCATGGATATAGTGGGTGGCGGGTGTGGCAGCTGGGATGAGAATGGTCCCCATAGGCTCATATATTTAAGTGCTTGGTTCCCAGTTGGTGGAACTGTTTGAGAAGAATTAGGACATATGACCTTGTTGGAGGAGGTGTGTCACAAGGGGTGGGCTTTGAGGTTTCTAAATCCCCCACCATTTCCCGTTAGCTCTCTCTGCCTTGTGCTTGTGGATCAGATGTGAGCTCTTAGCTGCTGCTCCAGCACCATGCCCCCCTGCCTGCTGCCATGCTCCCTGCCTTGCTGACCATGAACTGCTACCTCTGGAAACATGAGCCCCCAAATTAAATGCTTTCTTTTATAAGTTGCTTTGGTCGTGGCGCCTCCCCCCCAAAAAGAAAAGTAACTAAGACAGTGCGTAGGTTACCTCTTCCGGCTTCATTTAAAGACACTCCCCCCAAGCTGGGTTGTGGTGTCAAACACCTTTAATCCCAGCACTCTGGAGGTAGAGGCAGTTGGATTTCTGTGAGTTCGAGGCCAGCCTGGCTACAGAGTGAGTTCCAGGGTAGGCAAGGCTACACAGAGAAACCTTTTCTGGAAAAACAAACAAAACAAAACAAAACACCAAAAAAAAACCCCCCCCAAAAAAAAGAAAGAAAGAGAGAGAGAAAGACTTCCCCAACATTCATCAATGCCTAGGTTTGCTCTCCAGTGCTGTAAGAAAATAAACAAATAAAAATAGATACAGAGAGGCCAGGCGGTGGTGGCACATGCCTTTAATCCCTGCATTCAGGAGGCAGAGGCAGGTGGATCTCTGTGAGTTCGAGGCCAACCTGGTCTACAAAAGGAGTTCCAGGACAGCCAGGGCTACATAGAAAACTGTCTCAGGAAAGAAGAAGAAAGAAAGGAAGGAAGGAAGGAAGGAAGGAAGGAAGGAAGGAAGGAAGGAAGGAAGGAAGGAAGGAAGGAAGGAAGAAAGAAAGAAACAGAGGACTGAACAGGTATCCAGGTAAAGTGCAGCATTCTAAGCCTGGCTCGCAGTGTGTGTTCCATAGGTGTTTGTGGTCAAGGAAACTCATTAAGAAGACACTGGAGAGGCTGGAGAGATGGCTCCGGGGTTAACATAACAGCCCTGCTGCTCTTCCAGAGGACCTGGGTTCAATTTCTCGCACCCACATGGCAGCTCACAGCATCTTTAACTCCAGTTCAGGGGATCTGATGCCCTCTTCTGGCCACCATAGGTACTGCACATACATGGTGCACAGACATGCATGTGGACAAAACACCCAAACACAGAAAATAAAATTAAAAAGAAAAAGAAGATATTGGCGTCTCACACCTGTGTTCTGACCCCACAAAACTCAGCACTAATGGATCAGTACCAAGACTGTGAACTATTCACCTTTACTGGGTCAACTGTTCTACTTTCTGGCCTGTGTTGTCAAGTCAAAGGGTTTCCAATGCCCGGGAAGACATTCTCCCGATGATCTAATTTATGTAAAACGCAAGGTTAGATTCTCAATATCAGGAGCCAGGCAGAAGGAATTTATTGCAAAGCACCCTGCCATTGTCTCTAGACAACCGTTCTGGGCGGTGGAAGTATTTCCACAATGTCTAACAATCCGAAACTCTCACATTGTGTCCTATGAACAGGAACTAATTTCCTTGCAACCAAGTTTTCCAGTAAGGTCATGGAACATTCAGCAGCCTTAAGGCTGTGGAAGGAGACTAAATGGCTCTTGCAAGTGGCTTCCCAATGACTTCGGCAGGATAGCCTGGCACACAATGCATCTGCTCCCAGCCTCACTCTGCAAAAAGAAAGCCGCGGAGGGTGAGTTGGCCATCTGTCTTCTCCACAGACCGCAAGGGTATAAAATGATAATGGTGCACATGGCTAAGTTCCCCGAGTGCAGAGGCAGGAGACGGAGGTGGGAGAGGTGAGGGAAGGTTTGGGGGACGCTGTGCTGGTTGGAGGATGGGCAGTGCTTGGCTAGCCCAGGCTGGAAAGAGTATTCAGGAGAGGCGGCCCGCGGGACTGTGGGTCGTGAGGACTCTACCAGGGTTTAGCACGTGAAACTTGCTCCTTGGCTTCATCACCTTCCTTCCAGCAGTGCCTGCCAAGGGGCAATGGGAACAAAGGTGAGGAATGCTCTCTGAAAATCTAGGAGAAGCCAAGGGACAGCACCTGGAAGGATTAGAGACCCTGGGGTCGCAGCAGCTGCGTGTCTTGTCGCAACACAAACCCAGGAGCAGGAAGTGAATCAGTGGAGGTACCCAGGGGTGGTAGGCGGGACAGCCTCGGAACTGAGCACCCGCGGCAAAGCTGCAAGCCCCGACTTCCAGACAGGGAGGCAGCATTTAATAACTGCTCACCGACAGGCCGGTGAGTCAGTCTGAAGGCATGGGAGGATGTGAGCTGCTGCCCCGAGGCCCAGCTCACGAGCTACGCTGGTCCATCTGCCAGGAGCCAAGGGCCTGCGGTTCCTACTCGCTTTCTGCTGCAGCTCAGCGCACGGCCCTTCCTTCCTCCCTTCTGGAAGCTGCAAGGGTTATCTGTTCAACCTGAGCTCTTGGGCCGTCCATATAGGACGCTGCTATATTACACTTTGCATTTACCTGGCGATGTTCTTTTGAAACCCTTAGTGAGCAGCACTGAGAATGGAGTGGATATTCTACAGTATAGAACTTTTTTTTTTCAACTCAAAGTTTTTTTTTTTTTTTTTGAGAATTTCATGCATGGATATTGTGTTTACATTGTTCCTATTCCCCCGTCCCCCCGCCACACCCTAGCGAATCCATTTAGCACTGCTCATCCATACATGTGTTCAGGGCTGACCACCTGGGCTTGGCTAGCCGGTCAGGATGTTTGTCCCTGGAGAAGACTGATTGTCCCTCCCTCTGCGGCCATTGATAGTCTGTAGCTCTTTATCTAGAGGTGGAGCCTGTAAGATTTCCCCATCCACACAGGCAGTCCACAGTCACTGAGCTGGTCTTGTTTGTGCAGCCGCATTGTTGGGATTTCATGAGTCCCTTCTATCTTTGTCAAGGCAGACTTCCTGGTCTCTGGCTCTTACAGTCTCCCCGCCCCCTTTTCCATGATGTTCCTGGAGCCCGAGGTATAGGGGTCGTGTTGTATTAACTGGGGTTGGGCAACTTTCCTCTCTTATCCTCCAAACACAAAGGGTGAGGAAGAATCTTGATTGTTAGATCTCAAACCCAGGACAAATGGCCTAGATGTCTATTTAACAGGGCAGAGCAGATGCTGGCTGCCAGATTCTCCCTGCATCCTTCAGTCCCCAGCTATCACAGGGCCCTCCTGGCTGTCATTCCCTGCCCTCCACCCTAAACTTCTCCAGCCCAGGGGGCTGGGCTGCTCTCCCCTATATAATCCAGCTATTTGGGTTACCTGGCCCTTGTGTCTACTCTCTTGACTAGTCTCTTGGCCCAGGCTGCCCCTCTTGGTCAGTAGCTGCTCTCCTCTCTCTCCTCCTCCTTCTCCCCACACTGTAAGAACCAGAGGCCAGGTCATGTCCACTATGGACTCTCTCAGATGTCCCTGCCTCTGGCTACCCTCTCGCTTTCATCTACAATAGACTTGCTCCTCCATCACCCCTAGGAGCAGTCAAGTCCTTTCCCTTTTATTTCTTTTCTTTTTTTTTTAATTCATTGATGATGTTCACTCATTGGCTGTTAATCTTTTTATTGTTGAGCTGCAGCATTCTTGATGTATTCTAAAGATAAATGACGATAGATAGGTGATGGATGTATGTATGGATGTATGGATGTATGGATGGATAAATGGAAAGATAAATCAGACAGACAGACAGACAGACAGACAGACAGACAGACAGATAGATAGATAGATAGATAGATAGATAGATAGATAGATAGATAGATAGATAGATATGGTGCTTGTGCACCTATATAATTTTTTCTCATCCTATAACTTACTCATTTTATGATCATTTTCTTCTTTGACAAACAGAACTTTTAAGCTCTAATTTATCACTGTTTTTGTTTTGTTTCCTCTGTGGTGCTGAAGCTCAAACTCAGAGTCTTCTGAATCCTTGGCGAGTGCTCTGCCCTGGACCTATGATGCTCTTTATTGTGGTTAATAGTCTTTGTGTTTTATCCAAGTGATGTTTTTCCCACTCTACCTTTATAAAGAAGACTTTCTGTTGTGCACACTTTTAGAGGCTTTATAGTTTTAGCTTTATGTTTCATTTATAATCCACACAGAATTAATTTTAGGGTAGGGAATAAAGATTCAGGTTTTTCTACATAGATATCCAATTGATCTAACAGTACTTGCTCAGATGGTTTTGTTTCCTCCTGTTGAATGGCTTTGGTAGATCTATTTGATATAAACTGATCGTATAATTATGAATCTGTGTCTGGACTTTGTGCCCCACTCTGCTGATCTAGAAGGATTTCCTTCCTTATAACAATATCATACTTCTTTTCTTTCATTTCTTTTTGGTTTTTTGAGACAGGGTCTGACTATGTAGCCCTGGCTGGCCTGGAACTCACTCTGTAGATTAGGCTTGCCTCAAACTCAGAGATCCACCTGCCTCTGTCTCCCAAAATTCTGGCATTAAAGGTGTGCACCACTATGCCCAACTGATATCATCCTTTCTTAATTATCTTAATAGTGACCCTTGAAAGTTATTACTTTATAGCTGATTTATACATTTTGAATCTAGTTAAAAATTGCTTAGTGCTTCTTACTTCTTTGTAATGGGATCAGCCTGTCAAATTTTTTTTCTGGGGAGGGGGGTTGGTTTTTCAAGACAAGGTTTCTCTGTGTAACAGTCCTGACTGTTCTGGAACTCGCTTTGTAGACCAGGCTGGCCTCAAACTCACAGAGATCCATCTGCCTCTGACTCCTGAATGCTGAGATTAAAGGTGTGTGTCACCACAGCCCGGCTCAGCCTGTCAATTTCCACAACAAAGGTTGCATTTTGAATGGGATTGCATTGCATTTATTACGACAGGGGGAAGAATTGCTTGACAATATTATCACCTAGCACACTTGTGTGGCGTGCTCTTTTGTTTATTTAAGCCCTTTTAGATTCTCTCAGAGTGTTTGTGCCTCTCAGTATGGACATCTTGAATATACTTGTTAATTTTGATTTTTCCACACTCACCATCCATTTTATTGAGCTTTAACTCTGCATTTTACAATACAGAATGCTTTTGGTTTTCTTATTAACTTTGCATTCCACAACTTTAGTAAAGCGCCTTATGAGTAAGAATAACGCTTTTCAGGGGAGGGTTCTGTGTGTGCAGTCATGCCGGCTATGAAGAAAGGCCACTCTTTGTGATTTCTCTTGTGCTGTCCACACCCTTCCGCACAACACTGAACAGAAACAGTGGGTAGAAGCCGCTTTACCTTTACCTACCTATCCTAGAGAAAAAAAGCATTCAGTTTTGCCCAACTAGTATGTAGTATCTCACAGACATTTTTTTTAGATTAAGGAAAGTTGTTGGTATTTTCTTTTCTTTTTCCCTCTAGTTTAAAAAAAAAAATTAAATCTTTTTTTTATGTGTATAATAGGTGTTTTGCCTGCATGTGTCTATGTACCACATGCAGTACCCATAGAGGCCAGAAGAGGGCATCAGATCCCCTGGAACTGGGAGTAGGTGCTGGGAATCAAACCAGAGTCCTCTGCAAGAGCAGCCAGTGCTCTTAACCACTGAGCCACCTCTTCAGCCCCAAACTTGTGTTTTCATAACCCATGAATAGATGCTGGATTTTGTCAGTATTTTATTTATTTGTTTGTTTTTTGTTTTTCGAGACAGGGTTTCTCTGTGTAGCCCTGGCTATCCCGGAATTTGCTCGGCAGATCAGGCTGGCATTGAACTCAGAGATCCACCTGCCTCTGTCCCGAGTGCTGGGATTAAAGGCGTGCGCCACCACCACCAGGCTCAAATTTTGTCAGTATTTGAACTTGAGGGGAGTCTATCCAAATGATGGTCCCTTTCTCTTTTGTTAACGATGGAGCTATAATGATCTCTTTCCCCTTCATTCCCGGGACAAGCCACGGTTGTTTTCCTTTTGTAGATGACTTGAATCTCCTTCCTAATGTTTTGCCGAGGGTTTTTGTGTCCATGTTTATAATGGCTATTGGTCTGTCATTTGATTTTCCAGTAACATCATAATCTTATTTTGATAATGGTATATACCAACCGGGCTTGAGTTAGAGAAATATGGACAACTGGAGCTATTTTAAAGGACCGATTGCAGGCTGGCGAGGCAGCTTAGGAAGCAGGCCTCAGGAAACGGGTGGGACCCTGAAGCAAGAGTTGAAGCTGCTGTGTGTGCATAGGCGGAATTCTTCAGAGGAACCAAAGCTGAATCAGGAATTTCCAGACCATCTCCCTTACTTAATGTCAAGCAATGGATGCCCTGGGGGTGTGGCTCAGGAGCAGCATTTGGCCAGCACACACAAGGCCTAGATTAGATCCCTAGCCATGAACAAAAAGGCCACTGTATGTAAGAAGATGTGTGTACGTGTAGATGCATGTGCGTGTATATGAGTGTTCATGTGGAAGCCAGACGTCAGCTTTTGGTATCCTTCCTTAGAGGCCATCCATCTTGGTCTTTTTTTATTTTTTATTTTTATTTTTATTTTTTGAGCCAAGATTTGTCACTTGGGTGTGGCACTTCCTGGCTAGGCTCTGCTGGCAGACCAGTGAGTCCCAGGGTCCTCTTGTCATTGCTGGGCCAGCACTGGGATTTCCAGTGTGCACCACAGCACTTGGCTTTTCCCAGAGATGCCGAGGATCTGAGCTCAAGTCTGTGTGCATTAGTGGTTTACGTCTCCCTAGCCCCCAGTTCACCATTTAAAGTCAGCAATTGACCAAAGATGTGCATACAAGGGTACACTCATCACCGTGACTAATTCTAGAACTTTGTAAAGCTGTATTTTGTCATTTTCAATTATGTATCTGTGTGTGTGTGTGTGTGTGTGTGTGTGTGTGTGCGCGCGTGCGCGTGCGCAGGGGCCTGTGGAGACCAGAAGAGGATGTCAGATTCTCTTGAGCCACATGATGTGGGTTCTGGGAACTGAACTCGGGTCCTCTGGAAGAGTATCAAGAGCTCGTAAATGCTGAACCTGCTCCCCAGCCCCTAATTCTAGAACTGAGAAAAAAAAATCCTTGTGTCCATTTACACTCCTTCTTGGTTACCCCCTCCTCTGGTTCTCGGCAGCCACTAATCCACTCTCTGCCTCTGTGGATTTTGCCTATTCTAGATGTTTCAGATAAACAAAATTATAGGCTGGATAGCCCTTGGCTTGGGCCTTTTTTGACCTAGTGTGATGTCTTCCAAGTTAGTTCACGTTGTAATGGACTTTTCAAACCTTTTGTGGCTCAACAACAAGCCGTTATGAACATGCCAGTTTTGTTTACCCAGCTGATAAACATTTGGGTCCTTTCTACTTAAATAATCTTAGATAAATTATGTTTTGGAAATATCTGTGTGCCATATACATGTGAACCTAAAACCGCAGCATTCATGAGTCAAAATTATAGTCAGAGACAGTGTGGTTGCTGATGTGAGCCTGCACGGCAGTCGAGATAGAAATCCGCATATCTACCGACCAATCAAGGTCCAGTTAGTAACTCCTCCCCCAAACACGCTATATGTATGTTTATTTTAGGTGTACAGGGAGCAGTCATGAAGATAGACAAAAACCAAGTCTTAGCAAATCTCAAGGCGTCGATGCCAGATAAAGTCGATGTTGTGTGTGGGGTCTGTTCCTTATTACATAGAACTAAAGGATTACCAATAAGACAGCTAAAAGCAACCCAAATGCTTGAGAATTTAGTAACATTCTTTTTTTAAATTAAATTAACTAATTTATTTTGCAAGTTTCCCCTCCCTCTGATAGAAATTCCCAACACGCCCCCACGGTTGGGCATGGTCATGAATGCCGAATGCCAATGCCCGGCGGGACACTTAGTCATTTCCATCTAGTCATTTCTGGGTCAAACGTCCTGCGTGACCCATGACCCCGTGGTTGCGTAAAGTGCGCAGCTCAACCATGTGATCTATGCACATGAGTGGAATAGCCACGTGGGCCTGTGTGCACAGGCTCGGCTAAGCCTTTATAAGACGGCGCCACGTTCCCCCGGACCCCTTCACACACATGTCTTTCCACAGGCCTGATCACATCTATCCCTCTCTCCTCATCTTAATGAAACTCTCGTTAGTGGATTCTGTCGTGTTTCGTGACTTTTCCTTGCAAGGTAAGAGCGCCACTTAAAACCAACACCCTCCTCTCCTCCGACTCTCCTCCCATGCCGTTTCACCTCCTCTCCGTCCCCTCCCCATCCACTCCTCCTGTTTCTGTCAAAAAAGGGGCAGACCTCCCATGGATAGCAACAGAGCATGGCTCCTCGCCTTGTATAAGGCTGGGCAGGACAACCCAGTATGAGGAATAAGTTCCCAAGAGCCAGCCAAAGTGTCAGAGACAGCCTCTGCCCCCATTGAGGAGTCCCACAAGTAGACCAAGCTACACAACTGTCACATATATGTAGAGGGACTAGGTCCCATGCAGGCTCCCTGGTTGTCGCTTCAGACTCTGGGAGCCCTTATGAACCTAGGTTAGTTGGTTCTGTGGGCTGTGTTCTTGTGGTGTCCTTGACCCCGCTGGCCTGTACAATCCCTCCTCCCTCTTTTCAGCAGGATTCCCTGAGTTCGGTCTAATGTTTGGCTGTGGGTCTGTGCATCTGTTTCCGTCAGTTGCTGGATGAAGACTCTCTGATTACAGTTGGACAAGGCACCAGTCTATGAGTATAGCAGAATATTGTTAGGCATCATTACATCGACTTTTTTTTTTTTCCCTCCAGTCATGTTTGGTTCTAATTGATGGCCTCTGGACCCTCCAGCCTCTGGGTCCTGGCACTCCAGGCAATGTCAGGGGCGAGCTCACTCTCATACCATGGGTCTGAGGCTGGACCAGTCATTCATTGGTTGACCATTCCCACAATCTCTGCACCACCCTTACACCATCCCCCACCCCTCACACATCCCATAGGCAGAACAGACTATAGATCAAAGGTTATATGGCTGGGTTGGTGTCCCAATCCCTCCATTGGAAGTCTTGCCTGGTCACAGAAGATGGCCAGTTCTGGCTACATACCCTCTAATGCTAGGAGTCATCCTTGTAGATTTGTGGGAGTTTCCCTTGCATCGGGTTTCTACCTGGCCCTGAAATGCCCCCCATTTCCAGTCATCTCTTTCTGTACTCTCCCCCTCCATCCACCCTCCAACCCGATCCCTCACGTTCCCATGTCCACCCACTCCTAGCCCACTCATGAGATCTCTTCTATTTCCCCTGCCCAGGGAGATTCACGAGTGCCCCCTTGGGCCCTCCTTGTTACATAGACTCTCTGGGGCTGTGGATTGTAGCCTGGTTATCCTTTACTTCACAGCTAATACCCACTTATGTGTGAGTACATACCGTGTTTGTCTTTCTGGGTCTGGGTTACCTTACTCAGGATATTTTCTAGTTCTATCCATTTGCTTGTAAATTTCACGATGTCATTGTTTTTCTCTGCTGAGTACTCTGTACTCTGTTTTTCTCTGTAGTACTCCATTGTGTGTGTGTGTGTGTGTGTGTGTGTGTGTGTGTGTGTGTGTGTGTGT
>CABHPR010128353.1:0-22962 GCA_902168415.1 Peromyscus melanophrys | reverse complement strand
TGTGTGTGTGTGTGTGTGTGTGTGTGTGTGTGTGTGTGTGTGTGTGTATATCACATTTTCTTAATCCATTCTTCAGTTGAGGGACATTTAGGTTGTTTGCAAGTTCTGGCTATTACAAATAAAACTGCTATGAACACAGTTGAGCAAATGTCCTTGTAGTATGGTGGAGCATCCTTTGGGTATATACTCAAGAATGTTATAGCTGGATCTTGAGGTAGATTGATTCCCAATTTTCTAAGAAACCGCCATATTGATTTCCAAAGTGGCTGTACAAGTTTGTACTCCCAATAGCAATAGAGGGGTGTTCCCTCTGCTCTACAGCTCTCTAGCATGAGCTGTCCCTGGTGCGCATGCGTGTGTGTGTGTGTGTGTGTGTGTGTGTGTGTGTGTGTGTGTGTGTGTGTTTTGGTTTTTTGAGACAGAGTTCCTCTGTGAAGCCTTGGCTGTCCTAGAACTCTGTAGACCAGAATGGCCTCAAACTCACAAATATCTACCTGCCTCTGTCTTCTGAGTCCTGGGGTTGAAGACGTGAGCCACAACTGCCAAGCTGTCCTTGTGTTTTTGATCTTAGCCATTCTGACAAGTGTAAGATGGAATCTCAGTGTCATTTTAATTTGTATTTCACTGATGGATAAGGATGTTGGACATTTCTTTAAGTGTTTCTCAGCCATTTGAGATTCCTCTGTTGAAAACTGTTTAGATCTGTACCCCATTTTAAATTGGATTGTTCAGTTTTTTGATGTCTAGTTTCTTGAGCTCTTTATATACTTTGGAGATCATTCCTCTGTCAGATGTGGGGTTGGTGAAGATCTTTTCCCATTCTGCAGTTTTGTCTTATTATCCTTTATCTATTTGTCATTTCCTTACAGAAGCTTTTCCATTTCATGAGGTCCCATTTATTAGTTATTGATCTTAGTGTCTGGGCTACTGGTGTTCTATTCTGGAAGTTGTCTTCTGTGCCAATGAGTTCAAGGCTATTCCCCCACTTTCTCTTCTATCAGGTTCAGCATATCTGGATTTAAGTTGAGGTCTTCTATCCACTTGGACTTGCGTTTTGTTCAGGGTGATAGATATGGATCTATTTACATTCTTCTACATGCCGACATCCAGTTATACCAGAGTCATCTGTTGAAGATGCTTCCTTTTTTCCATTGTATAATTTTGGCTTCTTTGTCAAAAATCAGGTGTCCATTGGTGTGTGAATTTACGTATGGGTCTTCAACTGGATTCCAGTAATCAACCTGTCCGTTTTTATGCCAATACCATGTGGTTTTTATTACTATAGCTCTGTAGGAGAGCTTGAAATCACGGATGGTGATGCCTCTGGAGGTTCCTTTATTGCACAGGATTGTTTTAGCTAGCCTGTTTTTTTTTTTTTTCATATGAAGTTGAGCAGTGTTTTTTCAAGGTCTTTAAAGAATTGTGTTGGAATTTTAATGGAGATTGCACTGAATCTATAGATTGTTTTTGGTAAGATTACCATTTTTACTATGCTAATCCTATGGATCCATGAGCATGGGAGATCTTTCTGTCTTCTGATATCTTCTCCAATTTCTTTCTTCAAAGACTTGAAGTTCTTATCATACAGGTCTTTCATTTGCTTGGTTAGAGTTACCCCAAGATATTTGATATTATTTGTGGCTATTGTGAAGGGTTGCTGTTTCCCTGGTTTTTCTCAGTCCATTTACCATTTGTGTATAGGAGGGCTACTGATTTTTTTAAGTTAATCTTGTATCCCGCCACTTCACTAAAGGTGTTTTTCCGTTGTAGGAGTTCCCTGGGACAATTTTTTGGGGTCACTTATATATACTATGGTATCATCTGCAAATAGAGATACTTTGATTTCTTCCTTCCCAATTTCTATCCCCTTTGATCTCCTTTTGTTGTCTTATTGCTCTAGCTAGAACTTCGAGTACTATATTGAATAGATATGGGGAGAGTGGACAGACTTGTCTTGTTCCTGATTTTAGTGGAATCGCTTTGAGTTTCTCTCCGTTTAATTTGATGGTGGCTGTTGGCTTGCTGTAAATTGCCTTTATTATGTTTAGGTGTGTTCCCTGTATTCCTGATATCTCCAAGACCTTTATCATAAAGTGGTGTAGGATTTTGTCAAAGGCTTTTTCAGCATCTAATGAGATGATCATGTGGTTTTTCTCTTTCAGTTTGTTTATATGGTGTATTACATTGACAGATTTTCATGTATTGAACCATCCCTGGCATCTCTGGGATGAAGCCCACTTGATCATGGTGCATGATCTTCTTGATATGTCCTTGGATTCTGTTTGCCAGTATTTTATTGAGTATTTTTGCATCAATGTTCATGAGGGAGATTGGTCTGTAATTCTTTCTTCGTTGTGTCTTTGTGTGATTCGGGTATCAGGGTGACTGTGGCCTCATAAAAAGAGTTTGGCAAAATTCCTTCTGTTTCCATTGTGTGGGAATAATTTGAAGAGTATTAGTATTAGCTCTTCTTTGAAAGTCTGGTAGTATTCTGTGCTGAAACCATCTGTCCCTGAGCTTTTTTTGGTTGGGAGACTTTTAATGGCAGTTTCTATCTCCTGTGGGTTTGGGTGTATTTAAATTGTTTACCTGATCTTGATTTAACTTTGGTATGTGTTATCTATCAAGACATTTATCTGTTTCTTTCAGATTTTCTAATTTTGTGGAGTACAGGTTTTTGAAGTATGACCTGATGATTCTCTGGATTTCCTCAGTGTCTGTTGTTATGTCTCCCTTTTCATTTCTGGTTTTTAATTTGGATGTTCTCTCTCTGCCTTTTGGTTAGTTTGGATAAGGGTTTGTCTATCTTGTTGATTTTCTCAAAGAACCAACTCTTTGTTTCATTGATTCTTTGAACTGTTCTCTTTGTTTCTATTTTATTGATTTCAGCCCTCAGTTTGATTATTTCCTGTCATCTACTCCTCCTGGGTGAGTTTGCTTCTTTTTGTTCCAGAGCTTTCAGGTGTGCTGTTAAGTCACTAGTGTGAGATTTCTCCAACTTCTTTATGCAGGCACTTAGTGCTATGAACTTTCCTCTTAGCACGGATTTCATTGTGTCCCATGAGTTTGGGTATGTTGTGCATTCATTTTCATTGGAACGAAGTCTTTAATTTTTTTCTTTATTTCCTCCTTGACCCATGGTGCTTCACTTGAGAGCTGTTTAGTTTCCATGAGTTTGTAGGCTTCCTGTCATTTGCATTGTTGCTGAGCTCCAACTTAAATCCATAGTGATCTGATAAGACACAGGAGGTTATTCCATATTTTTTTTCAGTCCATTGAGACTTGCTTTGTGACCGAGTATGTGGTCAGTTTTGCAGAAGGTTGCATGAGGTGCTGACAAGAAGGTAAATTCTTTTGTGTTTGGGTGAAAAGTTCTGTAGATATCTGTTAGATCATAACGTTTGTTAATTCCATTACTTCTCTGTTTAGTGTCTGTCTGGACAACCTGTCCATTGGGGATAGTAGCACTGGGATGCTGAAGTCTCCCACTGTTAATGTGTTGAGCTCAATGTGTGGTTTAAACTTCAGCAATGTTTCTTTTACAAATGTGGGTGTTCTAACATTTGCGGTATATCCATCTCTTTTGATTAATTTTGGTTTGAAGTCTATTTTGTTTTTAGATAATAGAATAGCTATACCAGCTTGCTTCTTAGGTCTGTTTGATTGGAAAATCTTTTCCCAACTCTTTACTTTCAGATAATATCTGCCTTTGATGTTGAGGTGTGTTTCTTGTATGCAGCAGAAGGATGGGTCCTGTTTTTGTATCCATTCTATTAGCCTGTGTCTTTTTATTGGTGAATTGAATCCATGGATATTAAAGGATATTAATGACCTGTGATTAGTTAATTCCTGCTTTTTGTTGTTGATGGTGGTGGTGGTAGTGTGTGTGTGTGTGTAATGGAGTGAAATTAGGAATAGCAGTCACAGAAGATATTTAGGCGGTTTTAAAATGTGCATGAACTAAATAATATAGTCCTAAATAACCAATGGTTCCAAGAAAATCAGAAAATACACTGAGATGGGAAAAACAGTAAAGCCCCAGCAGAAAAAAAAATATGTGTAGTATTATTGGATAATGGAATTTTCCAAAGTTCCTGCCCTGAGAAAATTTCTCCCAGAGTCCTGGAAAGATGCTACATAAGGCGTAGGGTGTCTGAGGGAAAGGAACCTACGTACACTACGCTCTGGTCTGTAAACTTTATTCCTCTATGACAAAATTCTATTTATACAGCTTCAGCCCCGTCCTCACACTCAACTCCTCTCTGTGCCCAGTTTTCCTGCCTGTCCTCACAGTTTTAGTAAGCTCCTGTGCTTTTGACCTCATCTTCGTCCTCTGTCCCTTCCTCCTCCATCTCTATCCTGGCTCCTTACTCCTGGCCCTGATAAACTCTACAACAGATTTGCTTTACCTTCTACAGAACCTCCGTTTTCCTCTCCTCTCTCTGGCCACGCAGTTCTGTGTCTCCCCTGGAATTCCTCCAGTCCTTACTGCACCTGGTTATGCAAAAATCCCTATTCCTCAGTCAATTGCTCTGGAATGCCCCTAGGCATGAAGGAAGGGGATGGTCTGTGCTTCATTTGCACAGGAAACAAAGCTGTGCATCTAGGAGCCTGCTCGTTTCCTAGGCCCAGCGGGGGAGTTAGTACCTAGTGGAACAGTGTCTGAGAAGCTTAGCTGTTTGCAAAAATGATCTAGAGTATTTGGACACACAAGAATTTCATAGCAGAAGACAGCTGAAATATTAAAAATTGGATAACACCAAATATTCCATGATAAATGGCTTCTCATTTGACGGACCCTTGGCTGGTCAAAGTATAGCTTTAATACACAGCTGAATCTCTATAATATATTCTTGCAGCAAGAATAGTATGGCTAAGCCGGGCGGTGGTGGCACGCACCTTTAATCTCAGCACTCGGGAGGCAGAGCCAGGCGGATCTCTGTGAGTTGAGGCCAGCCTGGTCTACAAAGTGAGTTCCAGGACAGGCTCCAAAGCTACAGAGAAACCCTGTCTTGAAAAAACCAAAAAAAAAAAAAAAAATAGTATGGCTAAAGTTTCATGCCCAGTTTAGGTGGATTATTTTCCCATTGGGGGCAGTGTGGACAGCTCCATACTGAAATGGCTGTAGTGCACACTTCAGCAACTGGGCTGGCTACCCATGGTGTGCTAAGTGCTGTGGTAGGCACTTCAGGGTGGTATGAAGTGGTATTCATTTCAACATTTGCCAGAAGAGGGTTTGAGGCCGTAGTGTCTGTGGACACTCTGTCCTGAAGAGCTTGCTACACTTCCCCAAAAGCTGACTTTATTAATCTCTGCCCCTCAGTGAGCAAGGCCGTACTATGGATCAGCTAAGCCAAGCGGGAGGGGCCGCATGATGGTCACTGTGGGTCCAGCTCAGATGTGGGCTCTAACAGATTGAGATGTTCCTGTGCTCATGCAACTCGACATTTCATTTTCTATTCTGTTACTGTCACAAATGAGATCCCTTACTTCTAAAATAAACCTGTTTCAATATTTATCTTTATCCTACTTTATTTATTTATTTTGCATGTGTATGCATGCGGTTTATGTGTGTGAGAGAGAGAGTTTGAACGTACATGAGTACACTGCATGTATATGTGTGGGAGGTACATGTGTATGTGGGGACACAGGAACGTGGAGACTTGCAGTGGACATGTGGCATTTTTCTAGGTTACTTATTGAGGCAGGGTCTCTCGTGAACTAGGAGCTTGCCCTTCCCAGTTAGTCTAGCTAGCCAGCTCACCACAGAGCTTTCCTGTCTCTGCCTCTCGGGTTCTAGGGTGACAGGTGACTACAACCCCTGGCCAGCTTTTACGTGGGACCTGGGGATATGAACTCAGGTCCTCACGCTTGCACATGGCATTTTCGCACACTGAGCCATCTCCCCAGCCGTTTACCTTTATTTTAAAGTCTGTTTCTTGGGCTGGGGACCTAGCTTATCGGTGGAGCACTTGCCTAGCATGCTGCAGGCAATGGGGTTGGTGTCCCAGCAAGGCATAATACATAAACACATTTCTTCTTTAAATAAATGATTCACTTTGAGATAGTTTCCAATTTGGAGTGAGGTTGCAATATAATGTATACTTCCCATATGCCTCCCAGGGATCCCCGATGTTGACATCTTTCTAGACTGTGTTACCCTTGTCAAAAAACAGCTAGAGTCCAGGCATTTCTGCTGCCTTTTCCATCAATGCCAGTCTCCTGCTCCAGGATCCTGTCTGTATTCCCGCTGCATCCAGGCATCAAGTCTTGTCAGGCTCCTCCATCTGGCAGTTTCTATCTCTTTCCTTGACAGTTTTGACAACCTCTGGTCAGATACGTTGTGGAACATCCCTCAAACATTGCGGTTTGGCTTTCCGTTATGCTTCTCATGGTTAGACTGAGATTCGGATTTCAGCCTGATCATGTTTTCTAATCAGACATCCGCCTGAGTTCACCTCAACGTGTTCAAGCTGCCTCAGAATTGGAGGATCCTCGGCTTTTCTTCCTTAGCTGAGCACCCTCGGTTGGCTCCAAGCAGAGAAAGGGGCTAAAGTGACTGAGGGTGCACACAGAGCCCCCCACTGTCCAGTTCTCCCTTAATTAGAGTGGCCAAGGGCTTCATGTGCTGTAAAATAATTTAGCTTCATGATTGCCAAGTTGTTTTTGTTGAAGGGTAAGGTACCAGTGACTGGGGGCAGGGATTCAAAGCATTCAGTTACCTCCTGCCCAAAAGCTTCTCAGCAGGCAGTAGAGTGAGGGGAGAGCAAGGGCCTGGGGGTAAATCACACGGAGGGCTTGCCTGGCCAGCGTGTGAGGCCTGGGTTCCATTATCAGCACTCCCCCCCCCCCCACCCCGCCCGAAAAAAAGAGAAGTAAAGAAGTGAGATGGGGCAGGGGAGAAGAGGGAGAGAGAAGAGAGAGGGGAAAGAGAGAGTGTGGAATGGACAAACTGGAAAAAAGCCCGTTCTGTGTTTGGGTGAAGTCTGTAGACTGCTGTCTCTCAGTCCCTCCACCAAACACTGCATGGCGAAGCATCCCTAAAAGCCAGGGGGGACCAAGGAGACAGCAGAGACAGGCAGAGGCCTAGAGGGTTTGTTCATGGACACATAAGGTCTGAGGGGCTCCAGGGGTGGAGATGAGGAGTGGAAAGGGAGGGGATGTGGGCTCTGAAGGTCACACCAGTCTGAGGAACATGGAATGTCCCCTGGGAGACTCTGAGAAGCATTTAAAGTGCAGGGTCAGCTTGATATTTTCGAGTATCTTTGGAAACCTAAAGAGGAAGTGAGTGGGAGGGGGCACTGCCATCAGGGTGACCAGTGACGACTCACCGTCACCCAGCAGCCTGGCCAAGAATTAGCAGGAAACGGGCCTTTCTGGGCAGTCGTCAGCATCAGGTTCCAGATGCTGAACTAGAAAACACCAGACAAAGCACATGATGCCCAGTTACGTTTGAATTTCTATAAAGACAGCATGCGTTTTTAGGGTATGCCCCATGCGAGGCTTCGTTTGTTAAATCTGGCATCCCTAGGCCCCCCGAAGGGAAAGTAGGCTGCTCAAAGGACATAGAAGGGGCATCACGAACACTGAGCCTGGCTCTGCCCCTGCCTGGGCTTTGCCACTGACGCAGGTGGGAGCAGGTAGGGTATCCGCCATCAGAGAGGACTTGCAGCTGAAAAGACCATCCCAGTGAGGCTCAAGGAGCCTTCACCCATCCTTTCAAACTGCGGGCTGTCTAAGGCATACTTAAAACAGGCCTGCTGGGCTCCCGTATGCAGGTTTAACGCTCAGAGCAAATTCCATGCCCTGTGACTCAGTGAGCGAAACCCTCTCAACTGCGAAGCTTGCTCTGCCCCGAGGGGTCAGAACCTTTGGAACAGTTTCCAGCCTCCCACCCCCGAGTCCAATGGGACACTGTAATTAGGAACTTATTCAGGCTGTATGCACAGATAGTGTCTGTCGGCAGCTTCACCTGCCTGTTGCTACTGGCCTGGAATATAAAACACCACTGAAACTGAACCATTTGAACAGGTTTCATAAGGTTTCGCCCGAGGTACAAAACACAACTATGCTTTCAACATGCAAGTGAGCAGTTCAGATGCTCAGCAAAAGAATGCTGGAGTTTGCCAACACAAAGAACGACGGAGCAGCCTCCAGAGACTACCACCCTCGAGAGTTGCCTTTAAAAGACAGGCATTGAAAAATAGACCCGTAATGGTGCATGGATGCTTTGCAGAGGGGATGCAGAGGAAGCGATGCGGGGTGCAGAGCCAGATCTGTCCGGGAAGCTGTGCAATCATAGGGTGACCCTCATCCGCCTCAGCAGCATTGCCTGGAAAGTTTCGGGAGTCCAGCAAGGCGTTTCTAAGGCAGTGAGGATGCTGGGACCCAGGATACCAGATTTAACAAAAGGAATGTTGCACTAAAGAAGCGTGCTGTGTTAATCAGAAATCCAAACACAGCAGTAAAGTCGGTGCCTTAACAGCACGCACTCGTTATCTCCATGTTCTGGGGTTCAGAAGTCGTATAGGTCACAGGATAAAATTGAAATGTGTACAAAACCATGTTCCTCTTGTTTCCTGAACTCCACACCTTCTAAGTTGACCACTGTCCTCAGCTATGGCCTTTTCTCTGTAATCAAGCAGAAGTGACCTCATCACTTGGACTCCACTTTCTCTATCACCTGATAGTGATTATTCTGCTTCCTCCTTCACTTCCGGGAACCCTCCTGATTACACAAGACCCATCCAGATAATCCAAGACACCATGACCATGTCCGGACCATAACATAACCAGCTCAGCTCAGCTCAGTTGTGTGAGGTTATATGGTCCCAGGTTAGTACAAGAACATTCAGGAGGCCAGGATGGCACCACTCTGTCTACCTCATCCCACCGCTTAGACTGGTGTCTTCCGTTTTATTTTTGTTTTGAGGCAGGGTTTCACAATATAGCCTTGGCTGTCCTGGAACTCAATATGTAGACTAGGCTGGCCTCAAACTTGCCTCAAACATAGAGATTTGCCTGCCTTTGCCTCGTGAGTGCTGGGATTAAGGCGTGTGCCACTATGCCTGGCCATCTTTTTTTTATTGTTTGAGAAATCCATAGATGTACACAATGTGCTCTGAATAAATCCACCCGCCCCTGGTTTCTGTCTCTTCTGTTCCTCCTCTATAGTTCTACCACGTTTCCCTCCCGGTTTCAAGTGGTCTGTTTTCATATCCAGAGTCCACTTAGTGCCGTCTGTATGTGCAAGGGTGTAGGGCCATCTGCTGAGCATGCGCAGCCTCTCCTGCAGGCCACAGATGTCATCCCTGAAGAAAACGGACTCCCTCTCCCCAGCCGCCATCAGTTGCTATTGGCCCCTCAGCTAGGGGCGGGACTTCATGAGCCCCTCCCAACCGTGCTGGGATTTTGGTTGCCTTGGTCTTGTCCAAGCCTTGCTCATGCGGTCACATCTGCTTCGAATTCATGCGTGCGATGGTCCTGTCACATCTAGCAAATCCTCTGTGGCTGGAGATAGGCGCTACCTCTGGCTTGGACACTCTTTCTGCTCCTCTCCCAGGATGATCCTTGAATCTTGAGGGGACGGGTGGGGTACAGCTGTCCCACTTAGAGCAGAGCACGCCTCAGTCTTATTCTCTGTACATTGGCCAGTTATGGAGCTCTGTATTAATCCCCATCTACTAAAAAAAGAAAGGTCAACACCCTTTTGTAAATTCAAAAGACTTTGTGATTTCATCTTACCTCAGTCAAAATGGCTAAGATTAAAAACCAAAATGTCGGGTTGGGGATTTAGCTCAGTAGTAGAGCGCTTGCCTAGCAAGCGCAAGGCCCTGGGTTCGGTCCTCAGCTCCGGAAAAAAAAATGTCACTATGGATGTAGAGAAAGGGGAACACTAGTCACTGTTGATGGGAGGGCAAACTGTGCATCCACTGTGGAAATCAGCGTAGAGGTTCCTCCAAAAGCTAGAAACAGATCTACCACATGATCCAGCTACAGTACTCCCCAGCAGACTCCCAAAGGACTCTGTGTCCTACTACAGAGATACTTGCTCATTCATATTCATTCACAATAAACAATCATTGGCAACAGCCTACTTGTCCATCAGCTGATGAATGGATTACAAGACTGTGTTACATATATACATGAAATATTATATTTAGCTGTAAAGAAAATTAAAATTTGCAGATAAATGGATAGAGCTGGGCATAATCATTCTGAGTGCGGTAATTCTGCACGTTCTCTCTCGTATGTGGGTACTAGCTGTAACCCGTTAGATCGGTGTTTAAATTGGCGTGTCACAGAAGGCAGGGAAATCCTAAGTAACCAAGGAAAGGGGGGTGGAATGCAGGTGGTATGAAGGGGGACTTGGACTAATGGCACAGGGAGGGTGAAATGGGGTGGGGGAGCAGCAGAAGAGGGAGTATGGGATGGTTAACCAGCAGTGAAGACCTTCTAAAAAGCTGTTTGGAAACCTACAAATGGAGCCCAGGTTTTGTGAGTTTCGTTTGTTTGTTTGTTTGTTTAACCAGAAGCTGCAATTCAGTGAATCAACGTCAGTGACCGGGCACAAGCATTTTAGAATGAAATCCAGCATTTGGCTCCTAGGAAGACTGTATTATTTCATCTAGAGAGGGCACCGTTGTTTCTGGGCTTTGGGTTCCTCTACGTGCATGGATTACTTCTGGTCTCCAGTATAAATACAGAATCTATTTCTTGCTGTCAGTCGTGCTAGGAAAGAAAAAAAAAAAAAAAAGCAACTGTCCGAACTGTCATGATGGCCTCCTAATTGGTCCCTCGCCCGCAGGCTCTTCAATCCATCATCCTCCTTGCTGCCAAAATGTTCTCCATAAAAATAAAATGGACATGTCCGGGGCTGCGGCTGAGCCACGTATTGAGTTTGCCCTTCCAAACTCTATGTCCGCATTCCCACCCACAGCTGATCATTATGCAGAGCCTCAGCCAGACTCCTGGACTGTGCTACTCCAGTGCAGGCCACCGGAGGCAGAAAGGGGGCGTGGCTTAGATCCATTTTCTGGTGGTTTCTGCTTCACCAGGCAAGGCCAGCTCGGTGGGTGCTCAACCTGCACAGGGGCTGTCTATGCCTCCCTCCCTTTCCCACACCCACTGCTTAGAACGGCTCCAAGCTTGGCTTAATGCTCTGCTTCCCGGTGTCTCAAATCTTCACTGGTTTCTTAACAAAGACTCTACATTTCCTCATTTGCACTTGGCCTGGTAAATCATGTCACCAAATCTGCTATCCAGGGATGATGGGTCCCTGCAGTTGCTGGCCCAGGACACTGCATCACCCTGTGTTATTTCTCTCAATCTTACCCACATTTTAAAGCAATCCCTTTATTAAACTCATTTCATTCATTTTAAGAATGCACCTATGTCGGGCATTGGTGGAGCATGCCTTTAATCCCAGCACTCAGAAGGCAGAAGCAGGCAGATCTCTGTGAGTTCGAGGCTAGCCTGGTCTATAGAGTGAATTTCCAGGACAACCAAGGCGAGAGAGAGAGAGAGAGAGAGAGAGAGAGAGAGAGAGAGAGAGAGAGAGAAAGTACTTGTTTCCTCTGTGGGACCTTGAATAGTAAAACTAGCCTGCAGGATAATATCCAAATTCACATTGCTTCAACATCTATTCCTCCACATCTTTCTGGCTAACCCACCGTGAGATCCTATTCTTTTTTTGGGGGGGGGCAGGGGACAGGGTTTTAACTACTAACTAGCCTTTGGTATTTGGGTTTTATTATTTATTGGAAAGGGCACCACAGCACATGTGTGGAGATCAGAGGACAACTTGCCGAAGCCAGTTCTCTCCCTTCCACCACATGGGCTCCACAGATTGTCCTTATTTCGTGCAGAGTAAGGGAAAGCACCTTTACCCGTGGGTTCTCGGTCAGATTTATGGCACCAGGCTGTGTTTCCTCCTGTGAAGTGAAGCTTAAGTCCAATCAGAAAGTGACATTTTGCCACTACCACACCCACGGGCATATCTTGCCACACTGGTTATTATTGTCGCTCCCGGGTTCACAGCTGTGTGAGACTCTTCCCCAGCAACCTGTGTAGCACCTTACAGTACTGCTAAAGCCAGCCAGTAGGGAGGAAGCTTCCTGACCGGTTCCAACATGATTTCTCCACGGCTTGAGACTGCTATGTGTGGTATCTCAAGCAATGGGGCTTTACCATTAAGTTCTGGCAGGCAACCATGAGCAGTGGTAACAGCCTGAGTTGTCTTGGTGGTCTCTGGGATACCTCTGACCAACACCTGACACTGGGCTTTTTATTTGGCAACCTATGGTTTCTGGGATGGAGATGATCCCTTGTGTAGGGTAATTCCAATGAAGCTCTTTACATGAATGTGTGAATAACCATCATCTATGCAGCTAGCTAGTCAGCTTGTAGAACAGTAAGGGAAACATGGTCCTTGGTGGGATAATTAAGGTTAAATGGGGTCACGGGATGAGGTTCTAATCCAATAGAACTGCATCCTCATAATAATAGTAATAAGAGACAGGGTGACCGTGGGCAGAGGAACAGCCACCCGAGAACAGCCATGAAGCAGCCACCAAGGATAGAACCCTCAGGCGCAAGCCTGCCCTGCCAGGAGCTTTGACTCCCAGCTTCTAGAGTGAAGAAGGTAAAACCACCCCATTCTGGGGTACTTCGTTACAGAGATCCTACCAGATACACACAGGAAGTCACAAAAACTCAAGGTCAGAGAAGCAGCATGTTCAAGGTCACATAACACCGAACTCTCGACGCCGAGACCTCCAGTGCAATGTCAGAACACCCAGAGTTTTCACTGATAGAGGGCAGAAGACTCGCTGCCAAACCCTTGGAGCCTAGTAAACTTTCAGAGTTCTCTCTGCCCTACTCAAGAGCTGGCGGGCAGTGTCTACCCTCTCCATCTTTCATAAGCTCCCAAGAAGGGCCGATTCGCACCACTGCGGTCCTCCATGGGGCTACTAGAAGAATGTTTTCCTGTTTGATGGGTTTTCACTTTCTGTAAGGAGACATGTAGATGCCTGTGATTAGAAAATCAGTTTAGCGTCTGTCTTAACCTCTCAACTGTACAAGGATTCCGGGAGATAGTTTTCCTCGGCTGTTATGACGATGTTTCCAGCAATGTCAATTTCAAATACAAAACCATCAGTTCTCATCTTGGGAGTCACTGGTCCATGATGCTCTCAATCCGGGCGCATCTTGCCCCACACAACGGATGTATTTTTCCTTGAAACATAAAAATTTATAGCCTGGAAGTCTCCGCCCTTTCTAGTGTATTTCTCATGAGCTCCACCCTGCGCAGCATTTCAGCAATATAGAAAATGCACATTGCCTTGGAAAATGAGTCCGTCTTCCTCTTTAATGCTTTATAAATTTGGAATTATGTTTATTTTTTCTCATCACTCTGTAGGCATCCATATAGAGTTTTTCTTTTCTTTTTCCTCCTTCCATTCAATTATCATTCTAAGCAGGAAACCAGAAAAACACTGGATATTCCCTGTTTCCTGAACTGTCAGTTAATCTTAGGGAAAGAAAAGATACTTGTACGAGCCAGGCCATTATCTTCTTAGCATCAGAAAAGATTCTTTCTCAGCCTGTGTCATAGTCCAGAGACCTGGATCAGCTGAGTGCTTCCTGAGCAGACAGGAGCATAATTTGCTTCTCTGTGATATTTTTTGAAGCCCCATTTAAAACAAAAAACTTTTCTTCTGTTTTTAAGAGTGCAATAAATTCAAATGCTCAGCCAGGCTTCATGGACTGTTTGCTAGTTTTCTACCTATGTCTCCAGGGGAAAAAGCAGAAGCTAGAAGATGTGGTCAAAAATCAACAGAGGTTGCAGGTGTTAGCTCCTGCCCACATCCCATCTCATACCATGAGGCTGAAGTGTGCTTTCTGAACACAGGAGCCGATGGGCTGTGGGTACCAGTCGACTTCAGCATCGCAGGCAGAAGTGAATGTGAGCTGGAGGTAGGATGGAGGCTGCTGTGGAATGAAGAAGACCTTCTGCTATGTTCTGGTTCATCTGCGCCAGCAGGAAACAAAGACAAGAAAGGCCCAAAAGAGCCTTGACAGTAAGTAGCCTGTAGCCCCCAGAAGAAAAGGAGCCCACAGTGAATAGACAACTCCAGGCTCAGTTTGCCACACTGCACTCATTAAAAGGGTGGACTTGCCGGGCGGTGGTGGCACACGCCTTTAATCCCAGCACTCGGGAGGCAGGGGCAAGCAAATCTCTGAGTTGGAGGCCAGCCTGGTCTACACAGTGAGTTCCAGGACAGCCAGGACTACACAGAGAAATCCCGTCTGGAAACAAAACAAAACAAACAAAACAAAACAAAACAAAACAAAACAAAACAAAACAAAAAAAACAAAGCTCTATCTTTTCTGACTCACGACATCAGTTCTCTCTCCCTGCTGACCTTAAACGTGATCAACACCCAGGAAAGACGTCAAAGTTTAAAGCTAACTTTACTTTCAGCTCCATGATATGTGGAGTTAGGTGAGCAGCTTGGTAGCCGTGCTGGTCTTAGCGTGATGTAGGAGTTCTTGGTCTGGCCCCTTCTAGAGCAAATAAATAAAGACAGTACAAGGTGAACAGAGGTGCGTCTGGGCACAGAACATTCCACAAAGGTGTGCAATAACTCCGACCAATCGTCTTTGGGATTGAATCTGGAAGAGGGCAGCCACATGGAATATTGTTTGAACCTTACTAGTTTTTAGGATATACCTTTATAATTTTTGAACTATCAAGAAATATTTGCTAAGTGGAAGAAAATTTAGTTGCATGAAATAATTCTAGCATGGAGATTTAAAAAAATGGTACCCCAGCCATGAATCATTCAAGAGGATTGAATTCATCTGCACAGCTTTCATATTTGAGTTTACTTTTCTCGAAAATAATAGCCTATGCAATAGTTAGGACCTGTTTTTGACAGGAAGAATAAAAAAATACAATGGCACCGTCACCCCTCCCACCCCCACCACCTCCTTTAATCGACCATCATCACTAGGCACCATGGTATAGACCTCTAATCCTATCATGTAGGAGGCAGGTCGATCTCTGTGAGTTCAAGGCCAGCCTGGTCTACATAATGAGTTCCAAGCCAGTCAGAGCTACATAGTGAGGCCCTGTCTCAATAAAGTAAAATAAAATAAAATAAAATAATAAAAAACAATCATAATGGGTACAAAGAGATGTCTCAGTGGTTAAGAGCACTTGTTGCTCTTACAGAGGACTGGTGTTCAGTTCCCAGGACCCACATGGTGGCTAATAACTGTCCATAACTTCAATTCCAGAGGATCTGATGCCCTCTTTTGACCTCCACAGGTACGACATACACACGATGCGCAGATACATGCCAGCAAAACATCCATACGCATAACATAAACAAATACACATTTTTAATTTTTAAAAATTATTAATAGTGAAGGTTCCTGGCTCATGCCTCCCAGGAGACCGTTGTGGGTTGGTTCTACTCAATCATTGCCGGAGAATCTGTCACTGCCCCCCTTCCTGTGGTCCAGTCATGGATGGAGTTCTCTTACGCTCTCTAGATGTGAATTCCAGAAAACGCCTGTCAGGAAGTAGGAGTTTGAAGAAAGCCTTGCACTGATGATTGGCCATTTTGCTTTTTCTGTAGAAATGCTTTAGTCTCTATTAAGAGGGTATTGACCATGCAAGAGCTGCTCAGGGTCATGCTTCCTGGGAACACATGCTCCATGGCCACCATTTCCACGGAGACTGAATGAGGAAGACTCTGCTGCCATGCTGTCTTTTCCCTAAGGACAGCCCTCAAAGCACACCGCCTAGCCTGTGCCACCACACAGCAGCTCTTTGAGCTGGCAGATAAAGAAGACACAATGGTGTCCTCAAGCTGTAAACTGAAGGAAATGGAAATTGCTGCTGAACCAAATCTTTTTTATTTGTTTCTCTCCAATGATACTTGAAATTACATTTCTTCAATGCATTTTCATGTTCTGCATGACTAAGCACAGTAAGCCATTCTTTGGAAATTAAGGATGTAATTAAATATATTGACTTCCTCCCAATGTCTTGCTGGTAGTTAAAAGATGGGTTTCATCATCATCATCATCTTCTTCTTTTTTTTCCAGCAGAGTTGGAGAACCCAAAGTTGCTTTTATGTAAATAAGGGAAAGAAACTTCACAAAGCTTCACAAATATAAATAAGAACCATACACAGGATGTCTAAAATGGCTCATCATGGTAAGACAAGTGCCACCAAGCCTGATCACCTGACTTTGATGCCCCCAGTCCCACATGGTAGAAAGAGAAAACTGATTCCACCAAGTTGTCCTCTGATCTCTACAGTGTGCCATGGCACACACAGACCCCCTCAGTTTTACGGTTGTACCAGGAATGTCTCCAGGACCCAGTCCTCTGCCAATCAGCAGCAAATCTAAAAAGATGTCCACGGGAAAGGATGCTCCTCCCTGGTCCTCATTAAAAAGAGCGGTGCTCACTTAGTCTGCTCTACCCATCCATCAGGGCACAGGATAGTCCCTTGGTGGAAACATCAGAAGTGGATCCCGCTAGAGAAGTTCTTCCTCTTTAACGCCGTTCACTAGCAGGGAGTTTACCTTGGAAGATTAAGAAGACAGTGGAAGGGGGCTGGAGAGGTTGCTCAATAGTTAAAAGCACTGGCTGCTCTTCTAGAGGACCCTAATTCAATTCCCAGCACTCACATGGTGATTCATACCATCTGTACACTTCTGGGAGATCCGACGTCCTCTTCTGTCCTCTGTGGGTACTGCAAACACATAGTGCACATAAATATCCATACACAAAATATTCACACACAAAATAAAACAAAAATAACTTTATAAAATCATAATATATGAGAGGTATAGGATCATATATATGTCATAATAGTTATGTAACTTACAAAAATCCAGTGTAGCTATAACCAAATATGCTTTAAATTTCAAGCAACAGTTCTATTTTCAAAATGGCTCCCTTAGCACCCTCAAGTCCCCAACTCTAACTACCAAGGATGGGTAGGGATGATGTTCCCACCCAATTGCAACTATTCTCCTCTTTCATCGTCCTTATTAAGTGTGTCTTTGATCTGTCTCTCAGTCACAACTCCAACTACATTTTATTCTGATGTGGTCATGACATGTGTCTTAACAAATCAGGTAATATATAATCCACAGTGCCTTTGCTCTCATTTATACATTGAAAAAAAAAATAAGAAGCTAAGGCCAGAGATGCTAAGACATGCCTGGGAACCTGTTAAGTCAGAGCTGGAATTCTGAAATCTTCTTTTCCGGGGCACCACTCTCGTCTCGTTGAGCATGCCTGTCTTTTGCAGGAGGAGGAGGGATGCTAATTAAGGTAATGCTGATGACCCAGTGCCACACAAGGATCTCGGTACCAAACACAGGAAGTATCAAGAGGAGATGCCCCTCCGTAGGTCTCAGCTCTGACTTCAGACATGTGCAAAATCATGTTCTTGGGAAAGCTTCATTAAGATTCGGGGATCGGCACTTACAGCAAAAACCTGTTTCGAAGAAGCCCGGGGAACATGAAGTCTTCGAGATGTGCCATCAGTTTCTCAATGTTAGTGTTAGCGTTTCAAGCCAGGTGGAAACCAGCCAGAAAGAGAAAGATGTGCTGGCAGAATCAGATGCCCTTGGTTTAATACCTACTTCCTGGGAGTTAATATCAGACTTTCTTTCCTGGCCAGGTATGATTAATTCTTGTAATGATTCAGTGTGCTGTTGCCATGGCTTGTCCAAAATACTTTTCTTGCATAATCTTCTGTCAGAACTTTTCAGGTTGGAATGCACACGGAGACCAGAGTGAACATAAGTGGAGCATTTCCATTGTTCCTGCAGATTCCAGGACTCAGTTCATTCCCCCATAAATTAGCTAGGTAAAACTTTGAAGGCAGCAGGGCATCTCTGTTCTCTGGGAAGGTCTGTCCCTTTTTGATGGCAGACAGCAGGAGGATGCAGTGGTTGTATTCTGCGCTCCCTGGTCTCCAAAAGCAACGGGTCGATTAGCCCTCCGTATCAGGAAGGCTCAAGCTCAGACTCGGATGGAGGCACTCCAGGCTGCACTTTGGAAGATAGTTCATGGAGTTGGGCACATAATTCCTCGGCCTTAAGGTGGAGAGGGATGATGGGAAGGAAAGGCTGCATTTTCGTATGATCTAATGCATCTGGTGCAAATAATATTACACTGTAGAGAGTGCTCAGGGCTGTGCCTTTTGTCACTGGAAGCCTTACTGGTGACTCTTGAGGGGCCAAGAGCGGTGGTGCCTTCCCTCGAATGCAGTGCGGATGTTGGAAGTCTTCCTTGGTGTGGGGACAATGAATCCATATATCCTCAAGACACTCTGAGGCTCTGAGAATGCCAGTTAGTGGTAGATCTCCTGCCTAGCTTGTGTGGGGTCTTAGGTTTGGTCCCCAGCACTATATATCTCCTACCTAAAAGGAAGAGACAGGGAAGGAGGAGAAAGAGGGGAGGGAGAGGAGCAGGGAGGAGAAGAGGAGCGGGAGAGGAGGAGGGGGGAGAAGGAGGAGGCAGCGACCGTGGTGTGGGTGGTGATGGCTGAGAAATGGAGAAGAGGCCATGAGTTTCCAGATTGCTATATTCCTACTCCAAGGATGGAATGTAAGGAAACATTTAAAAATGTATATTTATTTTATTTTTAATTGTGTTTGAGAGAGAGAGAGAGAGAGAGAGAGAGAGAGAGAGAGAGAGAGAGAGAGAAAGAGAGAGAGAGCGCGCAATAGATCCCCTGAGCTGAAGTCACAGGTGGTTTTGACTGCTGCCATGGGTGCTGGGAACAGAACTTGGTCATCTGAAAGTTCAGCACACGCTCCTAACTCTGGGCGTCTCTCCAGACCCCTTCAGGAAACATCTTGTCCCAGACAGGACAGAGTATTCTGTGATGTTAAAAACAAACCTGTTTGCAGGCACCAAGGCTGATTTTGCTCTCTAGCTTCATACCCATAAAAAGTTGACCGCAAGGTGGGAATGTGGCTCTATGGCGGAGCACATGCTGGACGTGTGAAGTCCCTAGGTTGGTCCCCAATTCCAAGAAGAGAGGAGGAGGAGAATGTGACGGCACAGTCTCCTTTGGGACCCAGGCTACCACTTCAGCCTCTGCTTGAGACATTGCTGGTCACCCAGCAATGGAAAAATCACACACGGGTCCCAAAACACCCACCTGGGCATTTCTGCTCATATTTTGTTGTCCAAAGCAACACACATCACCACTATGGTGATCTGTTAAGTGGGCAGGTATGGGCGCTCCCAAAAAAAGGCTGTTGAATATTCGTGGACCTTAAAACCATCACTGATGATAATTGGATGCTGTAATCCCTTGATCTCTTTTGAGCAACATCGATCCAGACTTACCTTTCCACTTATCTTTCATGTTATAAGTGATACACAAAGGCATTCCTATTGCAAAATAATCAGACAATAAAAATAAAATGGGCTCTCAAAAAAAAAAAAAAAAAAAAACCCTAAACTAAAATGTGACCTAGCAATGCCATCACTGAGTCCGTGGTCACAAGCACTGAAAACAGCATTTACACACTTGTGCTCTCCACAATAGCAAAAGGAAGGTTTCTGTGGACCTGCCTAGGGCAGCAAGGGAGATTAAAGACCCTGAAGAGACGGCAGATGCACACACAGAAAAGCTGGGCTCCGGCGGGCTGTGCTTGCTCTGATGAAGAGCACCCACTATGCAGCGTGGAGACTCAGTGCGGTTATCGCACACAGCACAGGGGTTAGCCAGTCTCCATGTGAGGTTTCTTTAGGGGAGCAGTCTCGAGCTGTAAGCCTCCAGGGGAGAAAGCTGTGGTTGATACTCTCTGTACGCTCCGTCAACATTCACACTTGGACCAGGGCCTTCCCGTTTCCATGGGTCTGAAGCACTGGGGGTCCTTCCCATGGCTGTGCTCATATCAATCAAATCATTTACTTTTTCACTCCTTAGACATTCACTCAGGGCATCCTCTGCTCCCCACACAGAGGATGCCAGCCAAATGTCTAGATCCACAAGGAAATAAGCTGTGATTGATGTACGCATTCAATGACTACCCCTCACTCTTAGCACATCCCAGTATACTGCAATCTAAGCCAGACGTAAGTCATCAGCCGCTGAATGAATCTGCTTGGATGGGCATTTGTCAGGTTAGGGATCACAAAATAGAGTGTGGCCACTAGGGCTGGGGAGATGGGGAATCAGAGTTGTTGCTTAATTGCTGCAGAGTTATTGCTTTAGAACATGGAAAAGATCTAGAGATATGTGGTACAACGAAGTGAAATTTTTAACTGGTGTCTACCTGAAAAAAAAAAAAAAAGAGCGATGACACTGTGAACCCATGTGACCAAGTATCTGAAGGGGAGGCGTTTGTCTGCTCTCAGAGAGCTCAGATTCCACTGCCTCTGGGGGGCTGTGCGGAGGAAGAGTGTCACGGCAGATGAAAGTAGAGTGAACTGAAGGGGCTGGCCACAAAACGTGTCTTCCCCGAGGCACCCTCACAATTTGCTGCTCCCGCCAGCCTCCGAGTCTCCACCACCTCCCAACAGTGCTGTTAGATCACAACTCTATCAGTGGGTGACTCTGTCAATCACCTTAGAGGCCTCCTGGTCCAGCCACCTCTGAACAATCCATTTCATCATTTGGGGAACCCTTAGGATATTTTTGGCCCAATACAAAATTTAGGTTAATCATTTTGTGGGGGTTTCCCCCCTTCTACTTTAAAATATATCATCCTGGGGCTGGAGGGGTAGCCCAGCAGGGAAGAGTGTAGTATATGTGAGGCCCTAGGTTCACTTTGCAGCACTCCCCAAAAATAAAAATAGGGATTGTCATGACACAATGTTTTCTATGAAAATCTAGAAAGGCTTCTTTAAAAAATGTAATTATGTGTATGAGCGTTTGCCTGGGTATGTGTTGTATGTGCACTATGTGCATGCAATGCCTATGGGGGCCAGAAGAGGGCATCTGATCCACTACTGATGATTGTGAGCCACCCTATGGAGGGCGGGAACTGAACCTGGGTCCTCTGGAAGAGCAGCCAGTGCTCTTAACTGCTGAGCCATCTCTCCAGCCCCTACACAAAGCCTTCTTAATGTAGTTTTTTTCCCCCTGTGATATCTGTTTTTCTTTCTCTGGCTGCTTTCAGATTATTTTTTCCTTTTGATTCCCTGCAGTTGGACTACTGTGTGGCTTGGGAGTTTCTCTTCCTGTTTGTCTCATTCCCAGTTTGCTGAGCGTCTCAAATCAGCCTCAGGAAGATTTGGCCATCACATCTGCAGATGTCTTTTCTGCAGAGCGTGTGACTTTTGGACAGAAGCGAGTTTATCTTCCAGCAGCACACTGCTGAGGAGGACCTGGACTTTGGTACCTTCTATGGGTTGATAAGGCCCTTTGGGCAAACTCTTCAAGCATTCTCACTTTCCGTTTGCATTTCTGCAAGAGGGGGAGTTACAATGCTCATCCTACTGGACGCCACTGATAATGGAGTGGAATGGTGCTTAGGAGGGATTTTGAATATGTGAATACATGGCAAGCATTGTTTTATTTAAAACATTTCCCCAGGAAGTTTCTGTTAAAATGTACCTCCAAGCACCGATTCTCCACTGAGGACCCTAAAGACTCATTTGTCTTGTTATAGGGCTAAGAGCAAAGTCCCGAAAGATGATGGATGGGTATGTAGGTAGGTGGATGGATGGATGGATGGATGGATGGATGGATGGATGGATGGATGGCAGTTTTGTTCCTGCTGTACTTAGAAGTGAAGAGGGGGAAATGGGGGAGGCCTTCAAATGGCTTACAGGTGGAGAGAACTGGCAAATCTGAGCCAACACAGGTTTGCTAGCCAGTATTGGTTAGCCACATGCCTTTTCCAACTGGCAGGCACAGTGTTCATCCTGTTTTCAAATGTGCACCACACACAATAGAAGGCGGAGTTCGCAGCATCAACACTATGGGATACTCCACTGCAGCCATCCCAAAGGTAGCTAATCTCATTGTCAGAGTCCATGCCTGCCAGTGGCGTGCTCCAACGCTGCCACTCACCGCTCTAATCTGACAGTGTTCTTCTGTGTAGTTACACACACACACACACACACACACACACACACACACACACACACCTACACCTTTAGAGAAAGGGGGATTGGATTGTACCTAGGATCCTACACATACTAGGCAAATGTTAACCTGCCAAGCTATGTCCTCAGCCCCCTTTAAAACTTTCCGTTGGAAACAGGATCTCCCTGTGTCGTCATCCAGGCATGCATTCTGCCTGCCTCGGCTCTCGGCGTTGAGATTACAGGAATAGCGCTGAGATTATACCCTATGGTGTCACACCCAGGAGAGATCAACAAGGTTGCCAAATGACGTCTGTCCTTCTCTTGCTTTGTTTAGGACACTGGTGTTTAGACAAGGAGCTGCTGGCTCCAGGTGAGGCTCCTGGGTGGCTGCCCTAGCAATCACTGGAAATCAGTACCTGGCATGAGCCAGGCGGAGGAAAGATGTGCAGATAAGGGGGAGTGACGACATCTGTGAGCTTTAGTAAGGGAGACAGCAGGTCAGCGGGGAGGAGGGACAGGAGCCGACATGCTCTCCACAGGTGAACAAGGCCATGCTGGTGTTGAGAAGCTGCCCACAGTTAACAGCCAACAGATGGTTGATTTTGATTGGTGATGCATTCCAAATATGGGAAGAAATTTCTTGGTGCAGACATTCAGGCAACATCACAAACACACTTTAGGTCACAATAGCCTAAGCTAAGGTCTCTGTCCCTCAACTTTTAAAATGCTACCCGTAGTCAATCAGCACGTTAACAGCTACCCCCAAAGTAACATCGATGTTTCATTTATAAGCTTTTGAAAAAAAAAAAACAAAAACAAAAACTAAGACTTATTTTCTTCTTCTTCTTCTTCTTCTTCTTCTTCTTCTTCTT
>CABHPR010128352.1:0-10238 GCA_902168415.1 Peromyscus melanophrys | reverse complement strand
CCCTCTCCCTCTCCCTCTCTCTCTTACACACACATACACACACATACACAAGCAAATCCACACACTTGAGCCCCTACACATACATTTAAAAAAAATTTAAAAAAATGAATTTTCCAAATCAGACTGAGGCTTTAAAATTGTTGCATGAACTTGTGAATTTAGAGGAGCAAAAGTGAGATCCCTCAGAGGAATGGAGCGCTGTTGACGCACAGGCTGCCCTCAGTCCCCACGAGACTTGCCCCACCTCAAATGGAAAATATTCACAAAACATGCATCGGAGCTGAACATGCCCGACTTCTGCCTCATTGCTGTTCCCAGTGTCACACCGTTGCAGTCATCTGGGAGAGGGTTTAAAGCATGCCTGGGCACGGGTTTAGGTGTAAATACTAGCTGGTTTTATCAAGGGATTCGGGTGTCATTAGATTGTGACATCACAGAAGGTCGCGGAACCAGTCCCCTGCAGATGCCAAGTTCTGGTATACTTTAGTGGAAGAATTCTCAGTTTCTGCTGCTTCCTCACTGCCTGGTGTTTGGTCCCATGGGAGAAAGGACCTCGCTCACGCATGGGTGGCACAGTTATCTGTGCACTAGGTGGTCTGTGTCTGGGATAAGAGGTTGGTGCTCTTTGGTGTGTGGTCCTCATTCATTCGCTTACATGAACCTCCCTCTTCCAATAAGAAGGCTGTAGTCGAGCGTAGGTGCTCATGGAAATAATGTCAGAGACAAAGAGGTTCTCTTGCCCAAAGCAGAGCCATGATACCCTGGAAGGCAAAAATAACTAATAAACCAATGTTGTCTTGTTCACAAAATGGATATATGATAATATCTCCACAGTGAGTTGTAGATTGTGCAGCACTGAGTCAGGTGGATGAGTGTTGACCTAGAATGGGCCGAGAAAGCAAAGAGCTGGTTGTTGGACACTTTCATACAGACAGCAGAGCCATCCCAGGAGTGGTCAATTTGGTCTGAATCAAACACCCTGATCTGAAGCTGGGGTTCTCTGTGCATCTGCCACGGTTGAGATGCTCGTCAACTGTGATGGAAGCCATTGTTATGCAATCAGTTTCTCTTCATTTGTCCTGCATTAGAATCAGTCATTGACTTACTTCATTCAACAAATCAAGGACTTCTTTCACGGAGGTCAACTGTCTCACACTCCTGTATCCCTGTATCCAGCATCCTCCCTAGCACAGAGAGAGCCTCGGTAACATTATTGAATAAATGATACATGAACGCATATTTAAAATTATACATGTTCACTCTTCAAATTCAAGGAGCTTTGTGTTGCTGGATGTTGGATCTAAAAATGACATTCAATAGACAACCCAAGCTATTGGAAAATAAATAACTTGGCCACTTCAGAATGGGGTCACATTGGTTTCTCTAATGTGGCACACCTGTTGTTTTCTCTTAGCACTGAGGCAATGACTCTCCATGATGGTCACATATTTTCATCACTAGGAGCCAAAAAGTGAATACATTTCAGCTCAACTCTGTGACTCGGTCTCTGGAATATGGCTTTGTCCTTGTGTGCAGGAAGTTCAATGGGGGCCAGAGAGATAGCTCAATGGTTAGGAACACGTATTGCTCTTCCCAGGGAGCTGAGTTTGGGTCCCACCACCTATGTTTGAGGGCTTACAATGCCTGAAACTCCAGTCTAGGGATATGATGCCCCTGGACACTATGGGACCCGGGACTCAGGTGCACATACCCGCATGCAGAAACATACACACAAGTTAAAATAATAAAAAATGAATTCCTAAGAAAAACAAGAAAAGAACGCCCCCATGGGCCCTGATGCATAGTTGAGGTGGAGAACCACTGCACAAGAGGGTTGCATACCCTTCACTTGAAGAAGCCCCTTTTGCCGTCCATGTTTGTTCCAGAGCCACACGGTGAAGGCCCCCCTTATGGTCCATACCAAGGTAGAAAGGGTAAGAGGCCTAGAGTTATACAGACAGGGAGTTGAGTTTTGATGAGCCCAAAAGTTTTTGAAACCTGTTAAAATTCTAAAAATGCTTTAAGCTTGATTTCCCATCATGCACTGCTGCTCAGAGCACTGGGCTTTTAGTAGGAGCCCATTCAACATTTCCACAGTTGGAACAAATCAAGATCAAAGAATCTCAACATCTGATGTTTTCATTGTTGGCAGTGATGGTGCTGGATACGGGTCCCAGGGCCTTTTATACACTTGGCACTTGTCCTGCTACCAAGCCGTGCACTCAGCCCATGAATCCTGAAAATGCAGTCTTAGGTTTCTAGTAAAATGGTGGCATACCTGAACATGGAGGCCCTCACAGCTCTAACATTCTTGGGAAAGCACTGCACGGCTCATTGAAGGGAATCCCCAGTCTCTGGCCCAATGGCTTGCCGCCACGGGCAGCCCTTGGCTGCAGACTCCTGCCAGACCATGCTCATATTGTTGGGGTTTGCCATTCCCATAGAATCAGGCAGCAGCTACTAAAGTTCACGCGGTCCCAGCAACCACAGAAAAGTGGTAAGGTCTACGGGAATACAGAAGCAGTGAGACTGTAGAGGAACTGTCTGCCTTCATTGAGCCCACTCCAGGGGCACTTGTTTCTGTGTGTCCCAATAGGGCATCCCACAGTGCTTGAGGTAATGACACACTCTGCAACTGTCAACAGTAACCTCAACAGTAGTCTTGAGGAGGGAGGCTAGAAGACAGGACAGAGAGGGAACACTGGATATTCTACTGTTTCTACTCTCTGGGGCTCCCTTGGGGACACCCACATTTTATGTAGAGACTCATTTATTCCCCCATTGGCCTCAAACACCAGCTCTCAGTGCAGAGAAGAGCCCCTGTTTTTAAAGGCAAATGACTCTACGATCATTAACCAATACCTAATAAAGTGTAGCCTTTAAATGGGCTGTGGAGAACAGATGTTTCCAGGTCTTAATGGAAAAGAATTATGCCCCCTCATGCCTAGAGGCTGACCTCCTCCATCACATGCTTTAGAACCAGCTAGGTATCCTCTCTGGGTGTTTGGGTATGATCAATGAGAACGGTTGCTGGTTGCCTTAAGTCAAATCTGGTGTTTGCACAGGTAAACATCACTCTCACAAATGCACACCTGCTTCAAGCACACACACACACACACACACACACACACACGGCTCTGAGCTGCCTGCTGGCGATGTTTGAACAGGCACAACTACCATGGGTTGCTTTCAAACAGAAACAAACCCCTTTGTGACCTTGGGGACCCTGAATAAAATTAGGACATTGGTACCAGGGGATTAAGAGAATACAGAGCATGATTGGTGAAGCCATCCACATCTGTGCTCCACTCATGAGCTGCTCACAACCTGGAAAGCCATTGATGCTGAAAATCCATGTCCTCTTCCATAACAGCTTTAAACAACAATTGATATATTGCTATATAGTTAAAAGTATCCTCTCTCTCTCTCTCTCTCTCTCTCTCTCTCTCTCTCTCTCTCTCTCTGCACATGCACCAATGTGTGCATGTATGTACATGTGTACACACACACAGGACCAGAGGAGCACAGGACATCAGTTCTCCTGCTCTATCACTCTCCTCTATATCTCTTTGTGATAGAATATTTTACTGAACACAATGGACTCTGCCTGGCCTTGCTGGCCAGCGACCCTGAAGGATCCACCTGTCTCCACTCCCCATCCCCCAGTTCAGAGGTTACAGGCATATTGTGAGTACTGAAGATCTGGACTCAGGCCCTCACACCTGTACAGCAAGCATCCTTATCCACTAACTTATCTCCCCAGGTTCCCCAAATACCATTTTTGAAGTAGGCAAACTCAAGAGACTTTAAAAAGAGAAACAACACAAAAATCGTGCCCTCATCTGTTGTCCCCCTTGATCTGTTCCCATTGCATGAGACCTTGGATCCCTGGGGTCCCCTCCTGGGCTGCTATCCACTTCATGACAGGTACCAAAATGTAGTCTTCCCCATGCTCAGGTGTTCCTGCCCTGGGACAAAGGTGTGGCACCTCTGAGCCACACAAGAGTCTTTTCCTCCTCCTAACTGACTGGCTCGGGTGGCACAGAGGTGGCCTCCAGCTGAACCAGGCAGATAACTTTCAGACTCAGAGGGAAGGCAGTCCTTTTAGGGGTTTCAGCTCTTTCCCTACCCCATCCATGTGGCCTCTGGCCTTGGTCCAGACTGACCCCAGAGTGGTCATGGCGTAGCCCCTGACCAGTAGCAACAAGCTGGGACTCCTTATAGACTAGGACTTAGTGACACACACTTGAGCGCTGGCAGGGCCCTTGCCTCCCTCCTGCTCTTTCACTCTGTCTACTTACCTCTGCTTCTGTTGCTTCTCACCACACTGCTTGTGACTACAATAACTTAGAGCAAGTCACCTGGCCAGCTAAGGTGCTGCATGAATTCCTTCTCTCTTCACCTTGACTAGATATTGTCACAAGATGCAATTTAAGGGATGAAGGTCTTATTTTGGCTCCTGATTTCGGGGTATACAGTTCAGCATGGTGTGGAAGGCAGGATGCCTGGTGCGTATGGCCCCTAGTTAAATTGGAAGAGGAGGGGTACTATTTAGAAGATGGGCTAAGCTATAAACCTCAAAGACTGTCCCCCAGTGAGCTAATTTTTCTAGCTGGACCCCACCTCCCTAAGGTTCCATAGCCTTCCAAACAGTATACCAGCTGGGGACCAAAGGCTCCAGCACATGAGCCTGTGCAGGATATCTCACACTCAAACTACAAATATTTCTCTAAAACACGCTGCCACTCACCTCCTTTGACCAGACCCACCATGGCATCTGAGCACATGGCACCCTTCCCGGCCCCAGCAAAGCAGTCAGCCAGGGTAGGACCTCATGTCTGTCATAAAAAAGCTGTATACTTGGCCTGAGGATCACATTCAGTATTGTGGGGAGTGATATTCTGGATCTACATGGGTGTGTTTGCCCATAAGTATAAACAGCCCAAACTGCACTCCCAATTAATCTTCCAAGCTCCTACTGACCTGTTTGACTCACCTCCTACACACATGTGCAATTCTGGACTCCATCCATCATGATGAAGCACAGACAGGAAAGGGCAATATTTCTCAAGCATCCTGATTATGGCAGGGACATGACCTGAACTACTAATAACATCCAAGGTTGTGGGGGGAGCAAGTACTGTGCACATTTAATTTTAAACATTTTTGGATATATGATATTTAAAATACACATCAACAATGAAAAGGCATAGTTGGGCCAAAGCATGCTAGCCAGCTGTGGTCACACTTCAGCCCCCACTTGGCCTCAGATGGCACAGGCATAGAAGTACTTTCGTCCTGTGATTTGAAAGGCTAAGGAGACTCTCTAAATGCATAATTCCTTGGGAAATAACAGCTTGTCAGTGCCTCCCAAAGCCCCAGAGCTGATAGAGACCCTCAAAATTCCTCCCACAGAAAAAGCCTTGTATTGGCGCACAGTCTCGCCCTGTTGTGAGCTGATACAGTGTCCCGCCTTAGATTAGACAGAGTGGGTCTTAGAACCTGATCTACATGATTGTCTGTGGATGCCGATCATTAGCTCAGACATAAGGCTGCAAATGTGGGAAGCAGAATACATGCAGGTAGGCACTGGCTCCTGGCCTCTGAATCCGGACTTTCCTCTCTAGGATGTGGGAACCCAGGTGCTAACATCATTTCTCTGTGCCCCGTTCCCATTCTGGGACAAAAAGAAACCAGAATTTTATGATGTGAAGCTCTGGCTGGACTTTAAAGGATAGAAAAAGTTTCCAGTACCTTGAGGTGTCTGTGGAGACTCACCCGCTTCATTCTACTCCACTCTCCTGGCAACTGGGAAGTAGCATCAGAGCAGCGATGCCCTCACCTGTGTTTAAGCTGGAAGCTCTGCTCCAGCCTCTCTCTGATTTCAAACCCCACCCTCTCTCAGAAAGCATGCCAAGAGGAGGCTCCTCCCCTGGAGCTACTCAAGACCGCACCTACAGGGTGGCCACACGGTTTTTTCTGGTCCCCTCTCCCATCTGATCTCAGGGGGCCAGCAAAATCACCCAGAAACGTTTTGCCCAATAAACTTGGTCTTTTATTTTTAATTCAGCTTGATTTGGCTTACTGTGTCAGCAGAGAGACTTAATATCAGGATACAGAAACCTTTCAACCTGTAGGTCAGGAACCAGTGAAGCCAGGACTAAGGCCTAGCCTGCCAGCCCTGTGGCATACTGGGCTCACAGGCCATTGGGGGGCACTGGGAGTGGTCATGATACCAGTATCAACACAGCAACTAAGCAAGAAAGCCCACTGGGTGTATCAGTGGGCATCAGCCAGCTTAGAATTGCTTTTAACATTACAGAAGCAAAACAAACAACAATAATGATGAGGACTCTCAGGCTGCAGCCATAAATAGGAAGGGTGATGGAGATGTGGAAATGCTGACATCATGGCAGAAGCATTCATACACATAACTACCAAAGAAATAAAGATCAGAATGTTGTCTTTGTAGATGTCACTTGATCACTGGTAAAGCTGACCATGATGGTTTGTTGTGGTGATATATTGTGTACCCCACTAGATTAGACAGAGAGGCCAGATAATGGTGGCACACACCTTTAATCCTATCACTTGGGAGGCAGAGATCCTGTGGATCTCTGTGAGTTCAAGGCCACACTGGGCTACATGAGAGAAACAGAACCAGGCAGTGGTGATATGTGCCTTTAATCCCAGGAAGTAATATGGTAGGACACAAAAAGGTATATAAGGTGTGAGGAAACAGGAACTTGCTCTCTTGAGGCTGAGGATTTCGTAGAGGTAATTTAGTGGCTGGTTCTGTCCTCTGATCGCCAGGTAAGCTTTATTGGGGTACACAATATATCACCACAGTTTGTGAGTCCAGCATACTTATAAAAATGGATTCATCAGCCCTCAGAAGTTGCACACCACCTTGGTATCTTTTGGGAACCTGGCAACTTGCAAACCATGTTCCTTATCAAGATTCTAGAATGGAGGGACCATCAATTCACTTTCCATGTTAGAACACAGAAGCTCAGTTCAAACTCACTTGGGGCGAACTTGGGACAGAGCCAAGCTTCTAGCACAAACCAGTTCATACCTAAGCTTTGGGCTCCTCAGCCCCCTACATGTATAAGCAAGAAGTAAAGATCCTGTATGGATAAACAGAAAAACACCCATGGCAGAATATTAATTCACTACTCATTTTACAAAAAAACAAAAGACAAAATACGAACACAGAAACTTAAGCAGAATAATTAAAACTAGGACCACAGCTAGTGGGGTACACAATATATCACCACAACAAACCATCATGGTCAGCTTTACAGGTCTAATTCAGTGTCACAAAAATGGACATCACACCAAAAGCACAGTCCTGAAACCTGGCTTTCGACTAAACCACAGAAAAAAAAATTTATTGAGTACTCAAAGTATAGTCATGGCATACAGAATTATGATACCAAATTATAAGGCAAAAGCAACCTTAAAAACCTCTCATGTAAGAGTCTTCCACTTAACAATTCTTTGGCCAGTGTTGTTGTTTGTGTTTACTCTTTTTGGAGGGCCCACCACTCAACTCCCAAATAAATCCACACGCAGAGGCTTATGTTTCATTATGAATGCTTGGCCTTAGCTTGGCTTAGTTTCTAGTCAGCTTTTCTTAACTTAAAATTAACCTATCCATCTTTTGCCTCTGGGCTTTTCCCATTCTCTTACCTCTGTAAATCTTACCCTTACTCAGTAGCTTGCTGTGTAGCTGGCCCCTAGAGTCCTCCTCCTTCTCTGGCTACCCCTTTTCTCCTCTCTCCTCCCAGATTTCTCTTTCTATATATTCTCTCTGCCTGCCGGCCCCACCTATCCTTTCTCCTGCCTTGTTATGGCCATTGAGTTCTTTATTAGACCATTGGGTGTTTTAGACAGGCACAGTAACACAGCTTCACAGAGTTAAACAAATGCACATAAACAAAAGTAATACACCTTAAAACAATATTCCCCAACAGGCCAGAGAGTGAATACCAAAATCTCCATTCTGATACTGCACAGTATCTAGACAAAACACACAACAAAATTATGAAACTCCACAATACAGAATATAAGTGTAAGAACTGTTGGGGAAAATCTTCCCTCCCTATAACTTCAGTGAGGAAATGTAAATGGAATCACTTGGTGTCTTTGTATTTCTCTGTTACTGTGATTAAATGCCACAAGCAGAAGGAACTTAAAGAAAAAAAGGTTTATATATTGACTGACAGTTCCATCGGTCAGGTGGCTGGCTGGAGCAGGAAACTGGCTAATCACATCTGAAGGCACACCAAGGAACTGAGGGAGTGAACTGGAAGTGGGTGGAGCTATAAGCTCTCAAAGCCCGCCCCTAGCGGTATACTTCCCCCTGCAAGGCTTCAGGTCCTGAAAGTTCCATGACCTTCCTAAACTGTGCCAGCAACTGGAGACGACATGTTTAAATACGTGAGCCTGTGGGTGTATAATTCCCTGAAATGCCCACACCCTATTTAATCGTTTGTATTAGTCTGGGTTCTCTAGAGTAACGGAATTTATACAATGAATCTCTCTCTACATATAGAAAGGTGACTCATTAGAATAACTTACAATCTGTGGTCCAGCTAATCCAACCATGGCTGCCTATGAACGGGAAGTCCAAGAATCCAGTAGTTGTTCAGGTTGGATGTCAGAGCAAGTATTCAGTATATGCCCGAATCCCAAAGAAGTTGGTTCTAATGCCAGGGAAGGCCTGGACTTTCTAGCAAGATTGAGAACAAGCACACAAGCAAAGAGACAGCAATCTTCTTTCTTCTCTGTCTTTTATATAGGCTGCCAGCAGAAGGTGTGGACCAGGTTTGAGGTAGTTTCTCACAGCTCAAAAGATCTGGATTAAAGGTGTGTCTTCCCACCTCAAAGATCTGGATCAGAAGTGGATCTTCCCATTTCAAATGACCTAACTTAGCAAAAAATCCCTCACAGATTTGCCTAGCCATTTGTAGTCACATTGACAACCAGGAATAGGCATTACATCATTCAACTCAAGAAATTTTAAAAAATTAAATTAAATTAAGGAAAATGAATGAATGAGCTAAGAAAAGCCACATTTGTTTACTTCAACAGGCAGTGATGGAACTGGAGAATGGACCCAAGAGCTGGGTTTTAAACATTAGATGGTGGTTATAACAATTAGATGGTAATTACAACGACAACAGCAACAACAACAACAAAATGGTGAACTGGTCTACCAGCGGTGACTGTAGACCTACAGGGACAGCGATATGGAAGAAAAGAGCTTGTTCGTTATCCTCGCTGACCCCAGCAGTGTGAAAGTACTCAAAATAGATGGGGTATAGATGAACCCCTCCAGAGTTAACCCTGCTCTTGTCCAGTGATCACCAATCCCAACTGTGAGTTCCCGCGATGGCAGCAGCCGGTCTCGGCCTCATAGGTGGTTACATCATCCACCAGGTGCCTTTCCACCCTCAGTTATGTGACATGCGCGCTCCTTCAAAGTTTCTGCCAGACTTCCCTTTCTTGTCTGTCTTCTTGCCTGTTCTGTCTGCCTGCCTCTCTCATGTCCCCATTCTTTCGCTCTTACATTCTCCCTCTCCTTCCTCCCCCAATAAACCATTTGCATTAACTCTTGTGCACGCTCGCTCGCTTAGCAGGGCCCGCCAAGGTACCGACTTCGCCTTTTTTTTTTAAATCATTACACCGATACACCGGCACTCCTGATTTCCAACTGGGGGGGGGGGGGCGCATTACATACCAGTTATGTAGAGCAAAAGAATTCTAAAGAAGAGTAGAAACCGGAGGAGGAGGAGTGGGGAACTCTCCGAACCCCTTGACAAGGATGCGAGACCTCAGAACCAAATCATCAAAGAGGAAAAGTAGAGGCAGCTGTGTGTCACCTTCACTTAAAAACAATTCAATTTCTTGGAGAAAACAAAGGTGGCAGCAGTGGCCAGGACCTGCCTTAGAGCTCAGAGGAGTCTGAGAGACCCATGGAGGCTCGGAGGGGTGGCATGGGGTGGGGGTGTCTGCAGGGCCCCAAATAGCTCCCGAACAACTAAGAAGGAAAAAGAAATAAAGAAAGAGAGAGAAAGAAAGAGAAAGACAGGAAGAAAGAAAGAAAAACAAAAATAAAGGCAAGTCTCACGGGAGATGCTTTTAAAATGTGGACTCACCAAACCGAAAGGAAAGATGGCGGGACTGAGCCTCGCGCGCAGAATGACGAATCTGTGCCCTCCACTGCTGCA